>CM070094.1:7098195-7100695 GCA_036178185.1 Liparis tanakae | reverse complement strand
AAAAAAAAAAAAAAAAAAAAAAAAAAAAAAAAAAAAAAAAAAAAAAAAAAAAAAAAAAAAAAAAAAAAAAAAAAAAAAAAAAAAAAAAAAAAAAAAAAAAAAAAAAAAAAAAAAAAAAAAAAAAAAAAAAAAAAAAAAAAAAAAAAAAAAAAAAAAAAAAAAAAAAAAAAAAAAAAAAAAAAAAAAAAAAAAAAAAAAAAAAAAAAAAAAAAAAAAAAAAAAAAAAAAAAAAAAAAAAAAAAAAAAAAAAAAAAAAAAAAAAAAAAAAAAAAAAAAAAAAAAAAAAAAAAAAAAAAAAAAAAAAAAAAAAAAAAAAAAAAAAAAAAAAAAAAAAAAAAAAAAAAAAAAAAAAAAAAAAAAAAAAAAAAAAAAAAAAAAAAAAAAAAAAAAAAAAAAAAAAAAAAAAAAAAAAAAAAAAAAAAAAAAAAAAAAAAAAAAAAAAAAAAAAAAAAAAAAAAAAAAAAAAAAAAAAAAAAAAAAAAAAAAAAAAAAAAAAAAAAAAAAAAAAAAAAAAAAAAAAAAAAAAAAAAAAAAAAAAAAAAAAAAAAAAAAAAAAAAAAAAAAAAAAAAAAAAAAAAAAAAAAAAAAAAAAAAAAAAAAAAAAAAAAAAAAAGGAAAAAAAAAAAAAAAAAAAAAAAAAAAAAAAAAAAAAAAAAAAAAAAAAAAAAAAAAAAAAAAAAAAAAAAAAAAAAAAAAAGTTTAAATTTTATTTATGATGCTTTTTACTTCATTCCTAAAAGCCAAAAAGGTTTTTTTTTTAAAAATTTTCCCCCCGGGGAAAAAAAAATTTTTTTTTTAAAAATTTAATTTCTTTTTTTAAAAGTTATGTGTCCAACCAAATTTTTAAAAGTTTCTTTATATGTGCATAATACCTGATCGTTATCACTTTCAGCCTTAAGTTGATCTTTTTTGTTTTTTCCTTTTAAACTGATTTCCAGCCACCTGGTCCAAAAGGGTTTTTCCCAAAAAAAAATTTCTTGTTTTTCAAAAAAACTCAACCAAGATTGAAATTTTTCATTATATTGTTATTGAAACCTGATTTCCATTTTCCCCTTTTAAAGGTTTCTTGTTTTTATGCTTTAAACTTTTGGGGCCCAAAAAAATATTTTCCAAAAACATTTTTTTTTCCAAAAATTAGTTCTAAAAAATTTAAAAGTTTCATATTGTCAAAAAAGTTGGCCCTTTTTTTAAAATTTTTTCCCTTTTTTAAAACCCTTTTTTTTTCCCACCTAACGTCCAAAAATATTTTCCAAAAAAATACAATTTTTTTTTAAAAAATGGGGCCCCCAAAGTTAAATTTTATTTATTTTTTTAAATACCTGATTTCCTTCCCCCCAAAGGATTTCTTGTTTTTATTTTTAAACATTTGCCTCAGACCCAAAAAGTTTTTTTTTTCCTTAAAAATATTTCTTTATTTTACACTTATTGGTCCCCGGTTTTTACGTTTAGTTTTCCCAAAATCCATGTTTTCATTTAACCTTTTATTCTTGTTTTACAAAATGTTCCCCACCCCCGGCCCAAAATTTTTTTAAAAGAATAAAAATATTTCCTTTTTTAAATTTGTTTTTAACCAAAATTTAAAAGTTTCATTAATTGTTTTTCCTAGTTCCATTTTTTTTTCCCACAATTTTTTTTTAGGCTTTAAATATTTCCAGTGCACTGACCAAAAAAGGTTTTTTAAAAGTTTAATTGTTTTTCCCCTTATGTGCTAACCCAAAAAATTTTTAAAGTTTCATAAAGCAAAAGATTTCACATTTACACCTTTTAAATTTTTTTTTAGGCCAAAATTTTTCCCAGCCTTAGGGAAAAATGATTTTCCTAAAGAAACAATATTCTTGTTTTAACCAAATGGTTAAAAAATTTTTTAAATTTTTCCTAATTCATAATTTTTATTTTCACACTTTACAGCCTTAAAATTTCTTTTTTTTATGGAAAATTTTCCCACCTAACAGCCAAAAGTGGATTTTCTTTTTACTTAATTCGCTTTTAAAACCAAAATGGTTCCCAAGATTACAAATTATTATTTTTGTTTTAAACCCTGAGCCCCCTTTTTTTTCCCAAAGGCCATGTTTTGACGTTTAAAACATTTAGCCTAGGGCCCCCTTTTTTTTTCCCAAAAGAATACATATTCTTTTGATTTTCCAAATTAGTGTCTCCCTTTTTCAATTTTATTTTTCAAAAACCCGATGCTTATATTTTAATTAAATTGATTTCTTTTTTATCCCTTTAAACGTTTTCCCGTAACTGGCCAAAAGGGGTTTTTTCCTTTAAAATTTTTTTGTTTAAAAAAATTTCACCAAAGTTGACAATTTCATTTATTTTAAATATTGCTTCATCATTTTTTCCCTTAAAATTATTTTTTTGTTTTTTCCCTTTAAAACTGTTTTCCAGCCTACACTGCCCCCAAAAAGTGGATTTTCCTAAAAAAATATATTCTGCTTTTCAACACAATAATTTTTCCCAACCACAAGTTTTATTTCTAATTTTTGAATTTTTATTT
>CM070094.1:6923721-7097695 GCA_036178185.1 Liparis tanakae | reverse complement strand
ACTGAGCACAAAAGGGGATTTTTCTAAAGAACACATATTTTCTTGATTTTCCACACAGTTATGTCTCTCAGACCATAATATTTACAAGTTTATATGTGAATGAATACCTGATGCTTTCATCACTTTACAGCCTTAAAGCAGCATGTTCTTGTTTTTATGCGCTTAAACTGCTTTCCAGCCTACACTGAGCCCAAAAAAATTTTTTCCTAAAGAATACATATTTTCTTGCTTTTCAACAAAATAATGTGTCTCAGACCACAAGATTGACAAGTTTCATTATATTGTTATTGAATACCTAATGCTTTCATTACTTTATTGCCTCAAAGCAGCATGTTCTTGTTTTTATGCGCTTAAACTGATTTCCAGCCTGCACTGAGCACAAAAGGGGATTTTTCTAAAGAATACATATTTTCTTGATTTTCCACACAGTTATGTGTCTCAGACCATAATATTTACAAGTTTATATGTGAATGAATACCTGATGCTTTCATCACTTTACAGCCTTAAAGCAGCATGTTCTTGTTTTTATGCGCTTAAACTGATTTCCAGCCTACACTGAGCACAAAAGGGGATTTTTCTAAAGAATACATATTTTCTTGCTTTTCAACACAATAATGCTGCACTGAGCACAAAAGGGGATTTTTCTAAAGAATACATATTTTCTTGATTTTCCACACAGTTATGTGTCTCAGACCATAATATTTACAAGTTTCATGATATGTGCATGAATACCTGATGCTTTCATTACTTTATTGCCTCAAAGCAGCATGTTCTTGTTTTTATGCGCTTAAACTGATTTCCAGCCTGCACTGAGCCCAAAAGTGTTTTTTCCTAAAGAATAAATATTTTCTTGATTTTCCACACAATTATGTGTCTCAGACCACAAGTTTTACAAGTTTCATGATATGTGCATGAATACCTGATGCGTTCATCACTTTACAGCCTTATAGTTGGATCTTCTTGTTTTTATGCGCTTAAACTGATTTCCAGCCTGCACTTAGCCCAAAAGTGGATTTTCCTAAAAAATACATATTTTCTTGATTTTCCACACAATTATGTGTCTCAAACCACACGATTTACAAGTTTCATTATATTTTCATGAATACCTGATGCTTTCATGACTTTATTGCCTCAAAGCAGCATGTTCTTGTTTTTATGCGCTTAAACTGATTTCCAGCCTGCACTGAGCCCAAAAGTGTTTTTTCCTAAAGAATACATATTTTCTTGCTTTTCAACACAATAATGTGTCTCAGACCACAAGATTGACAAGTTTCATTATATTGTTATTGAATACCTAATGCTTTCATTACTTTATTGCCTCAAAGCAGCATGTTCTTGTTTTTATGCGCTTAAACTGATTTCCAGCCTGCACTGAGCACAAAAGTGTTTTTTCCTAAAGAATACATATTTTCTTGATTTTCCACACAATTATGTGTCTCAGACCACAAGATTGACAAGTTTCATTATATTGTTATTGAATACCTAATGCTTTCATTACTTTATTGCCTCAAAGCAGCATGTTCTTGTTTTTATGCGCTTAAACTGATTTCCAGCCTGCACTGAGCACAAAAGGGGATTTTTCTAAAGAATACATATTTTCTTGATTTTCCACACAGTTATGTGTCTCAGACCATAATATTTACAAGTTTCATGATATGTGCATGAATACCTGATGCTTTCATTACTTTATTGCCTCAAAGCAGCATGTTCTTGTTTTTATGCGCTTAAACTGATTTCCAGCCTGCACTGAGCACAAAAGGGGATTTTTCTAAAGAATACATATTTTCTTGATTTTCCACACAGTTATGTGTCTCAGACCATAATATTTACAAGTTTATATGTGAATGAATACCTGATGCTTTCATCACTTTACAGCCTTAAAGCAGCATGTTCTTGTTTTTATGCGCTTAAACTGATTTCCAGCCTGCACTGAGCCCAAAAGTGTTTTTTCCTAAAGAATACATATTTTCTTGATTTTCCACACAATTATGTGTCTCAGACCACAAGTTTTACAAGTTTCATGATATGTGCATGAATACCTGATGCGTTCATCACTTTACAGCCTTAAAGTTGGATCTTCTTGTTTTTATGCGCTTAAACTGATTTCCAGCCTACACTGAGCCCAAAAGTGGATTTTCCTAAAGAATGCATATATTCTTGCAATTCAACACAAGAATGTGTCTCAGACCACAAGATTGACAAGTTTCATTATATTGTTATTGAATACCTGATGCTTTCATTACTTTATTGCCTCAAAGCAGCATGTTCTTGTTTTTATGCGCTTAAACTGATTTCCAGCCTGCACTGAGCACAAAAGGGGATTTTTCTAAAGAACACATATTTTCTTGATTTTCCACACAGTTATGTCTCTCAGACCATAATATTTACAAGTTTATATGTGAATGAATACCTGATGCTTTCATCACTTTACAGCCTTAAAGCAGCATGTTCTTGTTTTTATGCGCTTAAACTGCTTTCCAGCCTACACTGAGCCCAAAAAAATTTTTTCCTAAAGAATACATATTTTCTTGCTTTTCAACACAATAATGTGTCTCAGACCACAAGATTGACAAGTTTCATTATATTGTTATTGAATACCTAATGCTTTCATTACTTTATTGCCTCAAAGCAGCATGTTCTTGTTTTTATGCGCTTAAACTGATTTCCAGCCTGCACTGAGCACAAAAGGGGATTTTTCTAAAGAATACATATTTTCTTGATTTTCCACACAGTTATGTGTCTCAGACCATAATATTTACAAGTTTATATGTGAATGAATACCTGATGCTTTCATCACTTTACAGCCTTAAAGCAGCATGTTCTTGTTTTTATGCGCTTAAACTGATTTCCAGCCTACACTGAGCCCAAAAGTGTTTTTTCCTAAAGAATACATATTTTCTTGCTTTTCAACACAATAATGTGTCTCAGACCACAAGATTGACAAGTTTCATTATATTGTTATTGAATACCTAATGCTTTCATTACTTTATTGCCTCAAAGCAGCATGTTCTTGTTTTTATGCGCTTAAACTGATTTCCAGCCTACACTGAGCCCAAAAGTGTTTTTTCCTAAAGAATATATATTTTCTTGCTTTTCAACACAATAATGTGTCTCAGACCACAAGATTGACAAGTTTCATTATATTGTTATTGAATACCTAATGCTTTCATTACTTTATTGCCTCAAAGCAGCATGTTCTTGTTTTTATGCGCTTAAACTGATTTCCAGCCTGCACTGAGCACAAAAGGGGATTTTTCTAAAGAATACATATTTTCTTGATTTTCCACACAGTTATGTGTCTCAGACCACAAGATTGACAAGTTTCATTATATGTGCATGAATACCTGATGCGTTCATCACTTTACAGCCTTGAAGTTGTATCTTCTTGTTTTTATGCGCTTAAACTGATTTCCAGCCTGCAATTAGCCCAAAAGTGGATTTTCCTAAAAAATACATATTTTCTTGATTTTCCACACAATTATGTGTCTCAAACCACACGATTTACAAGTTTCATTATATTTTCATGAATACCTGATGCTTTCATGACTTTATTGCCTCAAAGCAGCATGTTCTTGTTTTTATGCGCTTAAACTGATTTCCAGCCTACACTGAGCCCAAAAGTGTTTTTTCCTAAAGAATACATATTTTCTTGATTTTCCACACAATTATGTGTCTCAGACCACAAGATTTACAAGTTTCATGATATGCATATGAATACCTGATGCGTTCATCACGTTACAGCCTTAAAGTTGGATCTTCTTGTTTTTATGCGCTTAAACTGATTTCCAGCCTGCACTGAGCCCAAAAGTGGATTTTCCTAAAGAATACATATATTCTTGCTTTTCCACACGATTATGTTTCTCAGACCACAAGATTTACAAGTTTTATTATATTGTCATGAATACCTGATGCTTTCATGACTTTATTGCCTCAAAGCAGTATGTTCTTGTTTTTATCCTCTTAAACTGATTTCCAGCCTGCACTGAGTACAAAAGTGTTTTTTCCTAAAGAATACATATTTTCTTGATTTTCCACACAATTATGTGTCTCAGACCACAGGATTTACAAGTTTCATGATATGTGCATGAATACCTGATGCTTTCATCACTTTATTGCCTCAAAGTTGGATCTTCTTGTTTTTATGCGCTTAAACTGATTTCCAGCCTGCACTGAGCCCAAAAGTGGATTTTCCTAAAGAATACATATTTTCTTGATTTTCCACACATTTATGTCTCAGAACATAATATTGACAAGTTTCATGATACTTTCATGAATACCTGATGCTTTCATCACTTTACAGACTTAAAGTTGGATCTTCTTGTTTTTATGCGCTTAATTTGATTTCCAGCCTGCACTGAGCCCAAACGTGGATTTTCCTAAAGAATACATATCTTCTTGCTTTTCAACACAATAATGTGTCTCTGAACACACCATTTACAAGTTTCATGATACATGCATGAATACCTGATGCTTTCATCATTTTACAGCCTTAAAGTTGGATCTTCTTGTTTGTATGGGCATAAACTGATTTCCAGCCTGCACTGAGCCCAAAAGTCTGAAGTCAGCAACTACAGACCGGTCTCTCTTCTTTCCTTTCTTTCCAAAACTCTGGAGCGAGCTATCTTTAACCAAGTGTCCTCCTATCTCCACAGCAACAACCTTCTTGACCCCCACCAGTCTGGATTCAAGGCCGGCCACTCAACAGAGACTGCCCTCCTTGCTGTCTCTGAGCAGCTTCACTCTGCTAGAGCAGCCTCTCTCTCCTCTGTCCTTATCCTTCTAGACCTTTCTGCTGCATTTGACACCGTGAACCACCAGATCCTTCTCTCTTCTCTTCAGGACCTGGGGATCTCAGGCACAGCACTCGCTCTTTTCTCTTCCTACCTCACCGACCGCACTTACGGGTAACTTGGAGGATCTGTATCTGATCCTTGTCCTCTCACTACTGGGGTTCCTCAAGGCTCCGTCCTGGGTCCCCTCCTCTTCTCTCTGTACACCAATTCTCTCGGCTCTGTCATTCGTTCGCATGGCTTCTCCTACCACAGCTATGCCGATGACACCCAACTGATCTTCTCGTTCCCACCGTCCGAAACACAGGTGGCGGCGCGAATCTCTGCCTGCCTGACTGACATCTTTCAGTGGATGTCTGCACACCACCTGAAGATCAACCCTGACAAGACCGAGCTCCTGTTCCTACCAGGGAAAGGTTCCCCCACTCACGACCTGACCACCACCTTCAACAGCTCCGTGTTGGCCCCTACCCTGACTGCCAGGAGCCTCGGGGTGACGCTAGACAGTCAACTCTCCCTGACGGCCAACATCGCTGCGACATCGCATTCCTGTAGGTACATGCTGCACAACATCTGGAGAATACGACCTCTTCTTACCCAGAAGGCAGCGCAGGTTCTGGTCCAGGCTCTGGTCATTTCACACCTCGACTACTGCAACTCCCTTCTGGCTGGTCTACCTGCTAAGGCCATCCGGCCTCTGCAGCTCATCCAGAATGCAGCAGCTCGACTGGTCTTCAGCCTCCCGAAATTCACCCACACCACTCCGCTCCTCCGCTCTCTTCACTGGCTACCGGTGGCGGCCCGCATTGGTTCTGGCGTACCATGCTCTGAACGGATCGGGCCCCGTCTACATCCGGGATGTGGTCACACCGTACACCCCGGCACGTTCGCTCCGCTCGGCAACAGCCAACCGACTTGTGACTCCGTCACCTGGATCTAACCACTCGAAATCCAGACTGTTTGCTGTCCTGGCTCCTCAGTGGTGGAACCAGCTCCCCACTGACATCAGGACAGCAGAAAGTCTCTACATCTTCCGCCGAAAACTGAAAACGCACCTTTTCCGACTATATCTGGATTAATCACAGACTTGCACTTTGGTAGCACTTGAATGGCTCTTATTATGGTACTTTTGTAGTTTGACTATGTTGAGGAAATGTTACTTTCTGTATTCTTGTTGTTCTTAGTTTGTACTCTAGGTTGAAATGCACTTATTGTAAGTCGCTTTGGATAAAAGCGTCTGCTAAATGACATGTAATGTAATGTAATGTAAAAAGTGGATTTTCCTAAAGAATACATATTTTCTTGATATTTCACACAGTTATGTGTCTCAGACCATAATATTTACAAGTTTCATGATATGTGCATGAATACCTGATGTTTTCATGACTTTATTGCCTCAAAGCAGCATGTTCTTGTATTATGCTCTTAAACTGATTTCCAGCCTGCACTGAGCCCAAAAGTGGATTTTCCTAAAGAATACATATTTTATTGATTTTCCACACAATTATGTGTCTCAGACCACAAGATTTACGAGTTTCATAATATGAATACAATACCTGATGCTTTCATCACTTTACTGCCTCAAAGCTGCATCTTCTGGGTTTTACGCGCTTACAGTTTTTCACAATTCTTAACATAGGGTGACCAGATTTGAGTATGTGAAAAAGAGGACACCTCGGCATAACTCCTTCATGATGCCCCCCCTTAGATAGGAAAGGGCGGCGACGGGGGGGGGATTGCTAGTAAAAATCTGCCCACCCGTGTGCGCACATCACAGTTGAGAGCGAGGCACGAGTGATCAGACGCAGACGGATCTCTCTGCCTGTTTTGTGATATACATGCCTAAAAGGGGGATTTCGTTTATCTGGCAACACTGAGATCAGTCGACCAATGAGTGTTCAGGTGGAACGTAAGGAAGATACCATTTACAAAACTTGTAAGAGGTAAAAACTTGTGAAAGACCCAGAGAAACGGAAATATCCGATAAAGCAAAATTCCGGACGTTTTTGGAAACCCTGCCGGACGCTTTTTTTTTGTCTCAAAAAGAGGACATGTCCGTGGAAAACCGGATATCTGGTCACCCTAGTTAACACACGTTTTTCAAAACACTAACGGCTTTCTTAAAACTGCACACACAAAACTGAAAACCTCCCACACAAAATGCTAAACCTGACACTCCCTTTGCAAGATGACTCTTTGCCATCAAATCTCTTAACTGTTCACAAAATGGAACTCATTTTTTCCTTTGGTACACACAGACATTTTTTCAAAAGACACACACATCCATTCATTGAGTACACACATCTAAGCATTTGCTGCACACTACCAAGCATTTACAGCACAAAGAAGGGCAAAATTGAAAACACAATCATCGAAATGGAACACACCATACGAATGACAATGACTCTGGAGAATGAGCCCATTTCTCCTTTTATAAAATGTCTCAGTGTAGGCCGACTTTTTTAATAGTCAAACTTAAAACAGCACACAAACATGCAGCAAAAAAAGGTAATATTCTGGTACACAAAGACAACAGTACAGTACTGTAAACCGGCCTGCTCAACCCCCGCTGGAGCATTGGGACCTGGTCCTGTGGGTTCCGTTCGTATACCTTCCACCTCAAAGCTGAAAAGAGATCCTCAATCAGGAAGGGTGAATAAGGTGGAAGTTACAGAACGGAAAAATGTGGTTGGTCCTGTAACCACTTGCGCACTTGAACAGCCCGTCTTCGCTGGGTAAGGTCTGTGTTGCCAGTCCAATTGGCCATTCATTTCTTGGTACTTGGCTATCCTTGAGGAGAACAACACTTCCTGGGTTGATGTTCGGATGAGTGGATTGCCACTTCTCGCGTGCAGTGGCGGCTGGTGAATTTCTTTCTTATTTTTTTATTCATGAAAGAGGTTCAGAGCAGAATAGAGTCAGAAAGAGGTCACGTGTTACATCGGGTTTTTGACAGAGTAGCTCCACTGCATGTAAATAAAAATAGCCCTCCTCTCTTTAAAGTTGGCAAACTTCTGCATAACTCTCTGGTTAAAGTCAATCATGTCTGTGACCAGGCACGTGCACAGATAGAGCCCTAGTGGTGCTCAAGCACCAGCCCCTTTTGCCCTGGATAAGAAAAGTGCCCTTTTTACTGGAGACACTTTTTTCATTCATCAGTATTTAAGAATAAAAGCTACTCCCTCTGTCATCAAGTCTCCCCAAATGTGTTTTTATATCCGACGGGGCATTTATTTGAGAATTTCACCACGCCCCCGCCGCCCGCCTCCCACCGCCGCGCCCCTCCCTCCTCCTCCACTTCCTCCTCCGCACAGTTCTCCTCCCGGCACTAAACGGTGCACCTCCTTCTCCTCTGACCCGCAGCACCAGACAAACAGGTCATGACGGTGTTTGTCCCCTGTTGTTTTGTGATAAATCAACCAAAACATTAGCACTGCTGAAAACATGACGTCACAACTGGTCCGAGGTTTCCTAAAAAAAATAAACAAACAAAAACTCACGAAATCCGTGATTTTAAAGCCTTGCAGCTGTTTACTGACGTTAGTTATGTTTAGAGAATAGAGAGAGAGAAGAGAGGCCTTAATTTGAGGACCACGGCTCTTGGATGTTGATGTCTATCAATATCGCTCATTTTGAAAATGAGGTCAGAGGGCAATACGGATCAGAATCAGACCGGCGAGGAGGGCGATACGTGGCTGGCATGACGACCAATTAGCCAATCAGAACGCTTGTACTGTTGTTGCTATATACTAATTCATCTTTATTCATAAAGAAAATGTAAGCTAGCGGTCTAATGCTGCCAGAGGAAACGCAGGTCGAGGATATGTTGCATCATCACATCATCACTCTGTCAGAGGTTTTTTTTGGCATTAGGTGCCCTTTTTTTTGGTTTAAGCACCTGCCCTCCAACATGTCTGTGCACGTGCCTGTCTGTGACCAACCCTTTTCATTATTCTGGAGGGAATGTATCTGTTTTTCAGAACTTCTTCGTTGTGTTTTCCATGCCAGATCGGTCTCCTGCTGCTGCTCTGTTCTGCTCTTCAGGGTTAGCTTCATGCTGTTAGCTCGTTAGCTTCATGCTCTTAGCTAGATAACTGGCAGGATTCTTGCTTCTTACACGTGTCTGGAGCTCTTTAGATCCCCATCCCGTTGTAGTCCAGAGAGTTTCAGTCCCAGGACTTTGGAACAGACAGGGGAAACTAAACAGCGCATGACTCACTGAGCCTCCAGCTAACAGCTAAGAGCAGACTCTCGCAGCTCCGGCTCTCTCTGGGCTGAGGGAATCATAACAGTCTCTGATTGGCCAAGTTCAATCACATGAAATAAGAAACAATATCATTGGCCATGGCTCAAATTTTTGCGCCTCGAGATTCACGTTTCACCCGCAATGAGAAACTGTCCTTGCCGAAACAACTGTGAAATGTTTGCTCGCTGCGCACACACACATTGGACCGGCGCCTGTGAAAGGGGGAGAGGCTTCTCTCAATGATGAAGAGTGGCGATATGTTATTTTACACATTTAACTTAAGTGATTGTTGACAGGCTGACGGTCTCCCACACACATTTAGCGCGTCAACACGGTATATTTATTATTTGGTATATAATGTTTTTTGCCCTTTTTTTCTTTTCTTTTTTCATCTCAAAATCTTAGGAGGGGCATTCACTTTTTGAGTGAGAAGAGCAGCTGGAGTAAGTATAAATGAGTCGTTAAAGTCAGTTGTCACTGGAACAAGAGGCCAACAAAGTTGGTGCCACGGTCTGAGCGGATGTGTTTGACAGGACCGCGCACAGCAAGAAAGCGCCTTAGCGCGTTGATGAAGCTGGATGTGTCAAGGGATTCTATGACTTCAATATGAACCGCTCGTACGCTCATACACGTGAAGATTACGGCCCATTGTTTACTGTGGGAATGGCATCCTCTTGTTCTACGTGAAGAGACACTCCAAGGGCCGAACACATCAAGCCCGACATTTGTAAAAGGCGGTTCCGTCGAGACGATCCGCTGGAAGACTGGCCATCTTTTGAATTGTAAGTGGGGCTCTAAGCCTTCTGCAGGTTACACACTGATGGATGATGTTGCTCACTTTTCTTTTGCCACCAACTATCCAAAAGCCAGCTGTACGAACAGCCCCTTATGTAAACAGATGGCCTTGGTTATAGATTTGTTCGCGGTGATGCTTGATGAGTAAGGTTGCAACTTGATGTTTACCAGGAATAATCACTGGAGTCTTTTTACTCTGATCAAGGTTTGCATTGTAGAGGTGACCTCCGACTCTCAGAAGGCATTGTGTATCAATGAAAGGATCCAGATTTTTGAGAGGACTACTTTTAGGGATCCGTTCATGTTTTTGGATACATTTGACCTCTTGACTGTAGACTTCCTCTTGTACTGCTTTAATGATGATGTGTGACGCTTTATCAGACTCCTCAACAGTGTATCCTGTTTTGCAGTGATGCCAGCCCTTACAAGGGCTGTTCTTCAAGGTCATGTTGAAAAGACAGGCTATGTGTATGAGACGAATAATGGCCCGAGACTTCCAGGACGAGCACTTTGAGAATCATTGAGAACCAAGCTGCTTGGATGTTGTTGTAGTAGTCAAAGTGGACACCAGAGGGCGAATGTCTGGGTCTGAACCCGGGTCTACAAGCTCGTAGGTGCTCTCTGCAGCACTTGTCTCCGGTGTGTACAGAGATTTGGGTCCACTCAGCCAGTTTGTGTCATTCAAATGGCCTGCAGCAACAGAACATGTAGCGTGGTCTGCAGGGTTCTGTTCTGTTGACACGTAGCGCCATTGATCTGGGTGAGAGGATCTTCGGATACGTAATACCCGGTTACTTATATATACATAAAATCGCCTGATTTCATTAGAAATGTAGCCAAGGACTACCTTGCTGTCTGAGTCTAAGTTTGTAGCATCGAGCTGAAGGTCTAGTTCTGCCGAGATTAAGTCTGCTAACTCCACTCCAAGCACTGCTGCGCAAAGTTCCAGTCTCTGAATTGTTTGTTCAGAACGAGGGGTCAGCTTGGCTTTGCCCATTACAAATCCCACATGGTTGTTTCCAGGAGAGTCAGTTACGTTTAGATATGCCACAGCGGCGATAGATTTCGTGGATGCGTCAGAAAAGACGCACAATTCCCGTCTGACAGCTGCTGTGGGTGAAGTTGTAGTGGGAATAGAAAGCTGGGACAATTCTTTCAAAGATGATCTCCAAGATGTCCATATTTCCTCCATTTCTTGAGGTAAAGGTGAGTCCCAGTCACCGTTCTCAGTTGTGAGTTCTCTCAAATAGCCTTGCTTTGTATTGTGACCGGCGCTGCAAACCCTAGAGTATTGTAGAGATTGTGGACAAGACACCCCGTTGAGTGTAGGGTTTTATCTCATCAGAGACGCTGAAGTGGAAGCATTCGATCTGGAGGTCCCAATTGATTCCAAGACTACGCTGCATTGGCAGCGCATCTGCATTGAGGTCCAAGTCTTTAAGGTCTTTTGCACGATCTTCAACTGGGAAGGCCTCCATGACCTCCTTGTTTGCTGCGATTTTATGCAGCCTTAAAGCAACACTATGTAACTTTTCCCCTGTAGCGCCCCCCTTCAGGTATTTAACATTTACTTCAGTGTCGTGAATATCTGGCTCTCAAGCCATATATGGCTCTTCCGGCTAGTGAGTTCACAGCTGATCGGCAGCGCGTCTCGTTCAGACCCGGCCCGGTGTTCTCCACAGCAGCATGTCACTCAGTCTCTACGCGTCACGTAGCGGAGCAAATAAAAAGTCACCTGTGAGCGTGGACTGGCACTATGTGACGTTGCGTAATCACTGCCAGAAAGCAAGTTGAAGTACTTCCGCCGGTCCCAACCGGAAGTACCGGGCCGTCCCAACATCTTACATTCAGCAGTTTTCTGGCCACAGACCCCCGATGGCAGTGGCGGAGGAGCAAATCAACATATTAAATGTCATTGTAGCAGCACCATCTTTTTCAAGCTGTTATTTTAAGGTGGAAAAGTTACATAGTGGGGCTTTAAGAATGTCTTACGGTCTTCGATGGGCTTTTCTCTAAATGTACGGCATTTGCGTAGAGGGTGAGGTTTTTTATGGAGATTGGACACACAGGGGGGGTGGTGCTAGTGAGAGTGTGCACTCCTCTGAGAACTCCGATGCCGGCCCTATTTATTGTGTAGCATTATTGCCTATGACTATGAGAAAATACATATATAAAGCACCTTAAACATTAAGAAATTACAGATTTCTTCAAACATTTAATAATAATAATAATAATAATAATAATAATAATAATAATAATAATAATAACCATTTATTTTATATAGCGCTTTTCAAGTCACTCAAAGTCGCTTTACAGAGTCCAGTAGTCCACACACAGTCATCCCGGTGGTGGTAAGCTACGTCAGTAGCCACAGACTGACGGAAGTGTGGCTGCCAATCAGAAGTGTGGCTGCCAACCACCACCAACATTCATTCATATCCATGAACCGGGGTGAGGCTGCGGTGCATGTCTTTATGATGGTGGGGGAAACCGGAGTACCCGGAATAAACCCACACAGACACGAGGAGAACATGCAAACTCAGAAAGGACCTGGGACGACTGGGAGGATCGGGATTGACTACTGAGCCACTGTGCTGCCAATTTAGGACTTTTACTTTGAAAAATGTCCTAATTGATACATTAAAATTGATTGATTGCCAGTGATGGGGATTTCAGATATGTATGGACCACATCTGCATCATTCATTTCCTGGAACTCTAAATCCATTTAGAGAACTGTCTTTAACTGACTTATTTTATAAACTCTTCCTTTGTACAGTAAAAATGTTTTAATGTTAGCATAATTTAAGCTTAATCTCAAACCATCTATAAAGATACAAAATCAGTTGATTGTTAACTTGTATATGTTAGTGTATGATTTATCAACATCTTATTTTGATAAACGGATGTTGTTTCACGTGGTTCTTTCCGCTAACTTTGCAAAACCAGATGTCGTTACTTAAATCCTTCCGCTAACTTTATCAAAACCCTCGCGCTCCTGATCGAATGCGTGTACCGTGAACATCACTCTATAGGGGTTCAGACATGCGAGTGACGGCTGAGTTGACCGCAGTGATTGAACTCGGGGGACAGGGTGCCTCTCGGTGCGCGAGGATCCCCTCGTGGACCTCTCACTCTGGGGCACTCGGCGGGCGCATTGTCGCCGTTGAGGCGCGCGGCGATTGAAACGTCTCTGATAGTTCTCGCAGATGTGACGTTATCTGATCGGCCATTTTGAAAATGCCGATCAAAACCCATAATGGGGATATTGGCCGATATGGATCGGCGCCGATCAGATCGGTGCATCCCTAACCGTAATCAGCAGCTGGCCGCTATGTCCATTCGCGCGCCTCAACGGTTTTTTTTTTTTTCATCGCAGCCTTTTTTTTGTCATAGGCGTTCGGGACGTCGGCTTCGGCGCTCGCCCACATTTTCTTTATGCAGAAAAAACCCTGGACACAGTTTGTCACATTTATCGAATTTTGTTGGAGGCTGTTTTGTGAACATAGAATTCTCGCTGTCTGTTTGGCTTCCAAGCTGTTTTTTCTGTCTTGGGAGACATGTCTGATTGAGAGACAAAGCTGAAACTTGGGTAATTGTTGACACTAACTTCATTGCTAACAAAGTTTCGTAGTTAGGGCTTGGGCCTCTTTCCGTTACAACACCATCATAAAACAGCTGAGCTTCTGTGTTTTGTGATTTGGCTTGGTCAATCACGTATTGTTGTGTGCGTTGTGGAGCTTCCAAAGGACTGGAGTCCAAATTTAACATGAAACTAATTGAATCTACCCCAGCTTCAAGGGCTTCAGCCTCAGCTACGGCTGTCTCTTTCTTGTAATTGAGCATTTCTATTGAGGCTTCTAGCTTAGCTTTTTCTAGCTTTAGGTTAATTTCCTCTTCAGCATAGGACATGTGTGCTTTTGCTTCCTCTGCTCTCGCTCTTGCCTTTGCTGCAGCAGACTCCGTTGATGATGCACTCGAGTGTGAAGTGGAACATGTAGCGCGGGTCTGCGTCTTTAATGCACCTGTTTCCCGGACATGGCGTTGTCTGGTGACGTACTTCTGTTTAGAAACTGCTGTGATGGTCATCCACTGGCTGCGTGTGATGATGTTGTTAGTTGCGTCTGTCAGCTGGCTGCGTTATATTGCCCGCTAGAAAGCCGTTGTTTTACTATGCTGCCCCCAGTATATGTGCTGTTAAACACCTCGGCAGTTAGACAAACTCCTTCCAGACATCACAACCCACGAAGACCCTTGTCCGTTGTCCACAGGTTTATTGAAATAGGAAAGAGTAAAACTAAAACACACAAAGAGCATAATTAATACAAATAAAATGCTTTGTTAATGCTTACACATACACACAATGTAAATGTACTGGTACTTCAATTAAATAAACATTAAGTCATAGCGGAGTAAACATTAACTATAATTAAAGCTGCAAGCAGCATCGAACGGGTCCTCGTTCCTGCTTCGCACGTCGGGGGTGCCGGCCGGTCGCCGGCCCCGTCGGCCGAGAACGCATGACCGCCGTTCTGGCGTTTGACCGTTTGTCACGCGACACTTATTTTACTTTGCTAGTCGGTGGCGCTTTGCCTCTGAGTCAAAAAAGGCTTGTTGATAACCTCAGGCCGTGAATTCTATAAAGCAGGAGAAGTTTGGAGTATATTCGAGCTCATTCAGTGTAGCCAGTAGGGGCGCTGTGACAAGTTGAACATATACATGCATCATGTGTATCCACGTGAAGTCTAGACCTTGTCATGTCAATTACATGTGAATGTGATGCTTTTTAGGCTGATTTGCCTTGGGCACTCAGTGGTGCTATGACTAGAATTTAAATTAGCATATGGATGTCTTCAAGGTCAGTAGGTGATGACATACGAGGAATACGGAGCAGATTGGATAATGCCTGACCGAGTTACAGCAACTTACATGTTAATGGCGAATGGCGTTTCTTTGCCGGTCCGGAAAATGCACAAACTTTAATATTTTTTAAATCCTTCAAAGATCTCTCTAGACAAAGGTCTCAAGTCTATACTGGCCTAGTTTGGAAATAATCGGGTTTATGCTCTAAGATGAGTTAACTGTTTTACAACCCCTAAAAACATGAAAAAAGGTCAAAAAGGCCTATTTTCAGGTATTGATTGTAGCGCCCCCTAATGTTCAAATATTATGAAATTATTCAGGTAAGTTAATGGCGTCCTTGTGAATATAGGCTGGTAATTTGGTAAAGATAGTCCAAGTGATTTGGAAGTTAGGTGTCTTTATATATTAGGCCATACCCCTTGGATGTTCACTGGTCCATATCTTCTGAACGCAATAAGATATCGACCATTTCCTTAATTCAATTTCCTTTAAATTGAACCAATAATGAACCTCAGAGAATTTGGTAGGAATCGGACTAAGCGTTTTGAAAGAAATGGCACAAAAACTGTTTTTTACTAAATTCAAAATGGCGGACAATAAAAGGTAGGCGGAGCTTAGGGGTCTGAGAGACTTTTTTGTAGAGCAGGTCCAAGCGGACCTCTATGCAAAGTTTCAAGTCAATCCGTCTTTGTCCAAAACAACCGTGGGTACAAACGCTCCAGGGGGCGCTAGAGAGCCAATTATTTTCATACACTAATACGAAAACTCAATAATCTCAAAATTTTCGCCAGTCTGCTTGTGCATGTGGAATTTCAGTCTGCTGGGGCGTACGGAGTGCGGACAGTCCACGTTTTAGTGGAGAGATTAATAATAATTAAAGCTGCAAGCAGCGTCGAACGGGTCCTCGTTCCTGCTTCGCACGTCGGGGGTGCCGGCCGGTCGCCGGCCCCGTCGGCCGAGAATGCATGACCGCCGTTCTGGCGTTTGACCGTTTGTCACGCGACACTTATTTTACTTTGCTAGTCGGTGGCGCTTTGCCTCTGAGTCAAAAAAGGCTTGTTGATAACCTCAGGCCGTGAATTCTATAAAGCAGGAGAAGTTTGGAGTATATTCGAGCGCATTCAGTGTAGCCAGTAGGGGCGCTGTGACAAGTTGAACATGTCAATTACATGTGAATGTGATGCTTTTTAGGCTGATTTGCCTTGGGCACTCAGTGGTGCTATGACTACAATTTAAATTAGCATATGGATGTCTTCAAGGTCAGTAGGTGATGACATAAGAGGAATGGCGTTTCTTTGCCGGTCCGGAAAACGCACAAACTTTAATATTTTTTAAATCCTTCAAAGATTTCTCTAGACAAAGGTCTCAAGACTATACTGGCCTAGTTTGGAACGAATCGGGCTTATGCTCTAGGATGAGTTAACTGTTTTACAACCCCTAGAAACATGAAAAAAAGGCCTATTTTCAGGTATTGATTGTAGCGCCCCCTAATGTTAAAATATTATGAAATTATTCAGGTAAGTTAATGGCGTCCTTGTGAATATAGGCTGGTAATTTGGTAAAGATAGTCCTAGTGATTTGGAAGTTAGATGTCTTTATATATTAGGCCACAACCCTTGTATGTGCACTGTTCCATATCCTCTGAACGCAATAAGATAGACAATTCCTGAAAATTGTTCCTCAACATTAAACCAATGATGAACCTCAGAAATTTTGGTCGGAATCGGAACAAGCGTTTTGAACAAAAGTGCACAAAAACTGTTTTTTACAAAATTCAAAATGGCGGGAAATCTAGGCACGCGGAGCTTATGGTTCGCAAGAGTATTTTTTGTAGAACAGGTCGAGGCGGACCTGTTTCTAGACCTAGGTCTATTCTGGTACATTTTGAGACAGATCGGAATAATCAGTGAGGAGAAGGGTATAAAAGTAGAAAACATGTTACTTCCTAGTGCCACTAGTTGGCGCTAAGACCAGAATGAAAAATTAGCATATGAATCTCTTCAGGGTCAGTATGTCATGACATATGAGAAATATGTAGCAGATTAGACAATGTATGGACGAGTTACAACAACGTACATTTTCATGGCGAATGGCGTTTCTTTGCCGGTCCGGCAAACACACATAGTTTAATATTTTTTAAATCCTTCAAAGATATTTGAAGACAAAGGTCTAAAGACCAGACTGGCCAAGTTTGGAAAGAATCGTGTTTACGCTCTAGGAGGAGTTAACTGTTTTACAACCCCTAAAAACATGAAAAAAGGCCAAAAAAGCATATTTTTAGGGATTGATTGTAGCGCCCCCTAACGTTCAAATATTATGGAAAAATTAAGGTAGGTTAAGTTTGTCCTTGTGAATATAGGCTGCAAATTTGGTGAAGATAGTCCAAGTGATTTGGAAGTTAGGTGTCTTTATATATTAGGCCACACCCCTTGGATGTTCACTGGTCCATATCTTCTGAACGCAATAAGATATCGACAATTCCTTAATTCAAATTCCTTTAAATTGAACCAATAATGAACCTCAGAAAAATTGGTAGGAATCGGACTAAGCGTTTTGAAAAAAAGTGCACAAAAACAGTTTTTTACAAAATTCAAAATGCCGGAAAATCTAAGTAGGCGGAGCTTAGGGTTGATAATGGCAATGTTGTAGAGCAGGTCCAAGCGGACGTGTACGCGAAATTTCAAGTCAATCGGTCATCATCGAAAACAACCGTGGGTAAAAACGCTCTAGGGGGTGCTAGAGAGCCATTTTTGTATACACTTATACGAAAACTCAAGAATATGAAAATGTTCGCCAGTCTGGTTGTGCATGTGAAATTTGAGTCTGCTGGGGCGTACAGTGTGCGGCCAGACGAGGTTTGTTTGGAGAGATTAATAAGAAAAAGAAGAAAAAGAAAAATCACGTCAATAACAATAGGTTCCTCTACGACGAAGTCGTCACGAGGACCCTAATAATCACGTCAATAACAATAGGTTCCTCTACGACGAAGTCGTCACGAGGACCCTAATAACTATGTGCATAAGACTTCTCAAAACTAAACAGTCACAAAAATAATCATCTGCAATTATATAATCAATACATACCAACAATACTATCAAAAGGCATAAGATGTATGCAGATTACACTTCTTTAAATTTGAATGGTGGATCGCAACCAACTTTCCTAGGTGCATTCTGCCACCTACTGTACCGGAGTGTGCAGATTCATGGATAACTGTACTAAATACTCAGAAAACAAAACAAAACCAAAAACAAAATAAACCAATAAAACAAAATACTAATTAACTGCCCATCTACTGACCACGCCAACACACCTACTCGCGACTAAATCCTGCGGCCTAGCCCCGTATCTCTGTCAAATTGCAGCAAAGCCCTGCAGCACTCGTGCCCATCCTGGTCCGCTGCCAGCACTCCCTCCAAACTCCACCTCCGTCCCCGCTGACAAATGTATTCCTTCAACCGTTTTCTTTCAGAGCTGTATTTCACACATTTCATGATCACATGCTCCACATCCTCAATCTCGTTACAAAAGTTGCATTTATCTGTTCCCACTTTTGCCATTAAGAACAGAGTTGCATTCAGCCCTGTGTGCCCGAATCTTAACCTTGATATGATGACCTCTTCTCTCCGACACTACCCTTTGAATAACTTTACATTTATGGATTTTTGAATATTGTGATAGTGCCTTCCTTTGTCGTTGTTGTCCCACTTCCTCTGCCATAATTCCCTCACTGCCTCTCTAATAACTGCTTTTGCTTCCCCTTTCCCAAACGGAATGCAGATTACACTGGATTGCAAAACTAACTAAAACAGCGGCTGAGCCATGCTCTTCTTTATTTCCTGATTACAAGCTACCTGAAGTTTCAGGACATTTCCTGTTTCAAAATAAAACTTTTCAAAATAAAATGTATTAACATGCTGGCTTAACAATTGTAAAAAAACATATGTTCATGAATACCTGATGCTTTCATCACTTTATATCCTCAAAGCAGCACGTTATGGTTTGTATGTGTTTAAACAGATTTTGAGCCTGCAGACAGACCAAACGTGGATTATTCAAAAAATTACTTATTTTCTGGATTTTCCACAAAGGAAAGTGTCTAAGGACACACTGCTTTCAAGTTTGATGTTATTTTAATGAACACCTGATAATTTCATCACTTTCCTGCCACAAAGTTGCATATTCTTGTTTACAGAATATGCGCTTAAACTGTACGTTCACACCGGACACGACAAAACAATTCTCGTCGTCGAGACGAGACACAGCGGGAGCGTGGCTTATCGCGCCCGCTTCTTCAGCCATATGAATCTTCTCCTTAACCAGACTGAGATGTTGTGTCTTCACTTGTTGCCCTGTGAGACGCCCTGCTGCTGCCCCTCTCTCTCCTTCTCTCTGGACTCTGCGGTCCTGACTTCCACGGCCCTCCGCCCCATGTTCCCACTAGTCTCCCGTGGAGTAAACATGGGTCGAGGAACGACAGGACCGCAGAGAGCTTCCACTTGTTAGTGGACCGAGCTGCTCTCTCACTCTTCTCTCTATGATTCGTGTCTCTGAGACTTTTCCTCCTCCGGCGGCAGATCTCCGCTGCCATGAAACACATATGCCGGCGCTTGGTTCATAGTAAAGTACAACACACAGCGAGAATAAAAGCAAATGCACACATTCTAAATGTATCAGGTAGTCCCACGGCTTCTCCGACCTCCTTCCACACTTCATCTTTATCGCTACGGTTTCGGTAAGTAAAGAGTTGTGTCATAAAGTTCGGGGTGCCCACGAACGGCGACAAGAATCTTTTCCTCCACTTTCTAAACCGGCCGGCAGAACGATGACGAGCGGAGCTTCTCAACGCTGATTGGCTGACGCAACTATGACTCACGCGTTTCTGCTGCTCGAGTTGAGAAATTTCAACTTGCGCGACAAGGAGCTGCGACAGATCGCTCTGTTCGCTCAGTTCGCCCGGCGGCATTCGCTCTGTTCGTGCTGCTCTGTCGCGCCTGACGCCAAGCAAGTTGAGTTTGAGACCTCTGCTTTAAAGCCATACAGACAATACCAATACTATTATAAACAACAATACAATAAAATCCCAACTAAACAAAGCAGAGTTTGTGTAGCTGCATGTGTCTTTTATTCTGGTCTCTCAGACACAATAGAGCACACAACCCAGAGCACAAGGGGACTAGAGTATGTAAGGGGATGGACTTCCTGTGATGGAGAAATGCTTATTAAAAGCAAACTTTGGACAAAAATGTTATCACATTTCAGTGGAGATTTTTATTATTCTTGCACTGACAAATCAGTTGTGCACTTCTTATTTGCAATTTAAAAAAAATGTCTGGCGGCTCTGACATCAGCCAGCAACAGTTTTTTTTCAGTCCATGATGTTTTGTAATTTCTTTCTCTTTCACTACCAGTAAAAATCTCCATATTTGTCTTCAAGTGATTTCAGGTTTCAAAGGTCTCTGCAAAGAAATACAGCAAATAACCATAGAAGTATACTTGGTATAAACAGATAGAAATTACAAAATGATCTGTTCAACATATATTACTAATTTATCATAGCTTTATTGTATACAACACTGGCTTTAATGTTAACATCTTTAATATGCTACACACACACAATATATATATATATATATAAAACTCACTCCACAATATCAATATTATTTTTGTGAAACCATAACAGTTATGGTTCAATCCATTTTACCTTCAAATTCTACTAACACATTCTACAATACTCTGTAGTTGAATGAACTCAGTACATTTTATTGTACAACTGTCAACAGCAGTAGTACATGTCACTAAAGCAACCAGTTACATCTCCCTGAGATGAAGAGCATATTTAAATGAAAGCAAACCAAAGGATATCTTGCTAAGCCTTGAACCCTGACCACATATTGCAGACTTTGTATGCTGCATTACATAGCAAAATAAATATCTGGTAACCATTTTTATGACTTCTAGAAAAATGTATGTTTCTGGCATTGTATAATTATAGTTACAAGCACACATACATATGCATAATGCAATTTGCATCATCACACATTTAAATCATTTTATATTTTCTATGAATCTTTTTTGGTCAGCAATGGATATAATTGTTGATATCTGGGAGCACAGCACATTGGGCGCAAGAAGCATCAGCAACGGCCTGCAATTCAGACAAATTATCGAAACCAAAATAACTGTAAGCACTGCCTCTGCAAGAATAATTAAAATGTAATTTTCTTTTGAGAATTACGGTGGAATAATGTAAATTAGTGAATTAAGTTGTGTTAATGCATTATTTTTGCATTTGGAGAACATTTTGCAAAAATTGTTGAAAGATGAAGTACCACTTCAAGAAAAATGTTTAGTACAAAGTTAAAATACCATTTGGAGAATAAAGTTTAAATGTTGAATATAATCCAAATACCGTTCACATAATAGTCAAATAAGAACAAAGTACAAATAAAATGTTTAGGATGAAGAGGAAATATTAAGAAAACAAATATACCCGTTTGTTTACTGTTAGTGAAATTTCAACTTTATTCCTAACGATTTGACTTTATTCTCGAAATACAAAGTCGAAAACTAATTATTTCCACCTCTCAATGTTCCCTTTAGGCCTGGCTGTAATACAGAATTCATTTGGTGGGGTCAAAGACATTGTTACTCACACATTATGAAAAATAAATGTGGTTGTGTGATGATACATTTGAGTTCAAAAGAAAAAACTTTTACATTGTAATCTGTCTGTGTAAATGCAGACACAGTATTCATTCAACCAGAGACACAGACAGAATTCAAGCTTGTGAAAGATAAATATCATTATAGTAAGAGGCAGACATGTGTCATTATAGCTCCACTGAAATAATGTTTGTTATAAAAGCCTAATAGTTG
This sequence comes from Liparis tanakae, assembly GCA_036178185.1. Classification (NCBI taxonomy): domain Eukaryota; kingdom Metazoa; phylum Chordata; class Actinopteri; order Perciformes; family Liparidae; genus Liparis; species Liparis tanakae. The sequence goes on along the minus strand of CM070094.1, from coordinate 7,076,123 downwards.
ATCATACAAAATCTGAGGGCAAAAAATAAAAATTAAAGCCCACAATGCTTTCATTTAAGGGCTATTTATTAAGGTATATATTTTCCTTTCAATTTCAAATAAATATGCTCTGTTATATTTAAGAACAAGTTTGAAAAAAAAGGGTGAAATTAAATTGTAATTCAATCCATGTAATTTTAGAAAGGCGCTCAGATGGTCATTGGATAAAAAATACAGCTGCAGTGGAATGACAAAAGTCAATGATTAAAAATGGGTGAAACTGTTTTATACTGTATACCGTGCAAGAGTGTTGCAACAACATCTCTCTATCGTCCTCCTCGTCATGGTAGTTGAAAGATAGATGAGAGAGAAATCGAAATAATGTGGAGAGCAGAAGCAGGGCAGAAGCAGAAAAAGCAGGACAAGCTGACCATAGCTTGTCTGACATCAATCCAAGAGTTGTTTTTATCTTCGGCAAATGCTCACTGGACACATATCTGATTCTTCAGGCTGTTGGAGAAGGACATACAGAGAAGGGAAAGGGTCAGATGTATCAGCAATGCACTGGAAGTCTCATATTCAGAGGAAAATCTGCAATACAAAAGTGTGCCTTATACACAAATAGTCCTTTATACTTCCATATCTATGATTACTGTTGTGTTTATTGATACACATAAGACGTCAGAACAAACTGCTCTAATTGTAACTCTTTATTCCTCGACCATGCCATGCTGTTTCCCGATACAACCCCTGTCTCAGGTTGTCCTTCCCACCTGACTGCCCCCTGGGTCCTAAATCCTGTTTCTTATAAACAATTATATTTGAACATCAATGTACATTTATAACAAATAGCACATATCCTTTTTCTATAGAACAAAGGGTAGACTGCCTTTGTATCATCTGAGCGTAGAGGATTGTTCTGCCTCCTTCATTGGTAGTTCTGTTCCTATCCAAACCTGAACAAAAGAACATTGTAAGCAACACACGTAGGCATTTAAGTCCTTAATGTTTCACTTTAAGCAACAATAACATAGGATAGATCTATTTTCTTTAAACAATAATTGTAACACAGATATTGCTTTTCTTTTCGATTTACAAATTCACAGGTTAATAAGCCTATGACACAGGAGTCTGCTCAATTCAATTCAATTCAATTCATTTGTATAGCCCAGTTTCACAAATTACAAATTTGTCTCAGAGTGCTTTACAATCTGTACACATAGACATCCCTGACCCAAAACCTCACATCGGACCAGGAAAAACTCCCAAATAACCCTTCAGGGGGGAAAAAAGGGAAGAAACCTTCAGGAGAGCAACAGAGGAGGATCCCTCTCCAGGATGGACAGATGCAATAGATGTAATGTGTACAGAAGGACATATTTAGAGTTAAAATACATTCAAGGAATCTGACAGTTTATCAATAGTTCATATTTAGGCATATTCCACGATGGAGAGTTTGGAGACCTCCCAAGTGGAGGAGTGGGCGGAGTCCCAGCAGGGCAGTGGCACAGCTGGTGTCAGGAACTCACGATCCAACCATCGAAGGTCCATCAGCAGATGGAATCTATGCCGTCTCATAGGGTCCGATGACCCCATGAGACGTGAAGTCAGAAGGACTCCGGGGAGAAAGCAGAGTTAGTCATGTGTGATGGAGAGATGAAGATTCATCCATAGGAGAAAGAAAAGAGGAGAGGTGCTCAGTGCATCCTAAACATCCCCAGCAGCTATAAGCCTATACCAGCATATCCAGGGGCTGGACCAGGGCAAACCTGATTCTCAAGATGCAGGCTCTAGTTTTTTTCTGTTCTGAAGACCGTCTGTCTTGTACAGATGTCGATTACGTCTCTCTAAGGTAGTAAGACCTCGGAGTGGAGTTTAACTTTACATCAGTTACCCAAAACCGTTCTCCTGGTGATAAGACAATTAGCATTTTGAGACAGTGACATCTCAATTTGCAGTTTTCAGCATCTGATATCCCTTTCTCCTTTTCAGTGTCTGCACTGTGGTGGTTATAGCCCAGCTCAACCCCCATCCTTGTGAAGTGGTGGAACAAAGCTAAGTAGGGGTCTTTTTCTCGTTCTGCAGATTGCGGAAACCTTGGGTTGCTGGTAACATGCTTGAAACCATAACAGGTTGCAAAGGAAGTGAAGGTCTGTTCAGAAAACCGAGGCCCGTTAACTGACAATAGGAACTCTGGAATGCGATGGTGGGCAAACATTTATTTTAGATTTGATTAGATATTCCTTTATTGGTCCCACAGTGGGGAAATTGCATGATCACAGCAGTGGGTGCACATTAGAGCATTAATAAAAGATAAAAATAAAACACAATAACAATCCTAAATACTAATACTAAAATACACAGAGGAAATAAAGTACACACACAAGGCAGTGACCAAAGTGAATTTTCAGCAAGTTAAAGTGTCAAGGATTAAGTGCTGAGTGAGCTGTGCAGAGCTGCAAGAGTGTTTTGCATGGGGTGGGAGGTGTAGCTCATCAGGGACGACAGCTTTTCCATCATCCTCCCGTCTCCCACCACCTCCTCCACAGTATCCAGAGGACACCCCAGCACGCTGCTGGCCTTCTTTATCAGCGTGTTCCTGTCAGCCGCTGCCATACTGCTGCTCCAGAAAACCACTCCATAAAAGATGCCACCACAGAATCAAAGAAGTCCTTCAGGAGTGCTCCAAAAGACCTCAGCCTCCTCAACAGAAAGAGTCGTCTCTGTCCCTTTTTATAAAGTGCGTGGTCAGCCCAGTCCAGTTTGTTGTTCAGGTACTTATAAGATTTTACAATCTCAATGTCCATTCCCTGGATAATCACTGGTACTGGAGGAGAGCGTTGAGGAAATCCCACAAACATTGGACCATCAAGCCTTCGTGTCTGAGTTCATAATATTAATATTATATATATGATATTATCCACTCTCCAGGAACTGCGTCCGGATGACGACCGTATCCTCCGTAGTTTCTGATTCACGCCGAGCATTTCAATCGTCTCACTTACTTTTGCCACCCGAGAATCAGCATGCCCGATGAGGCGCATTTTTCGCGTTGCGTCATTCACATGCCAGGCGGAAATGAGGTGTTAATCACATCCAGACACACACATGTGTGTGTGTGTGTGTGTGGGTGTGTGTGTGTGTGTCACCACATTGACTTTCTATTAACAAACATCCCCAGTTCCCCCGTTATGAATTCCTTCATCAGGTCTATGTTAGTAGTGCACTAAGGTTGAAGTGAGTGCTGCTTATGCTAGATGAACTCAGCCAAATGGGCTTGACTGTCTCAGCAATGCAGCTTTTTTTAATACCTTCATAATGTATGCGTTACATGTGTAATGAACAGTATCTGGAGTGCGAAGTCCACCTTTAAGGAACAGTGCAGTTAAGACACAAATCGAGGCAAAAAACCTACATAATTGAGCAATGTAGCATATAGTTACGTGGAATTTAATGGGATCCACTCACTTGTTTTGGTGCTTTGAGCCCTGCAGATGTGCATGGTACTGTGCCGCCGAGTTCAATGTGACGCTGCAGACTTCACAGGTATAGCTTCGTTTGAGACCTGTAATCAAACACATTTTTAAACCCTTATTTTCATAGAATTATAAAATAAGTTCACTAGTTTTGCATTCACAGAGTGAAACAAGACAAACTTCCTGCTGAAACATATCCTCACTGCAGATACTTGTTAGTGTTACTGTGAGTGGGAACATTTGAAGTACTCTGTAAAATGTCTATTAGTTGGATCAAACCTGATCGAGGGCAAAAAGCATTTCACAGCAGAATCTGAAAGATGAACATGAAACTTGAAACTTGATGTGGAAATGAATATTCTGTTTTCCAACATGTTTGTCTGAATAAATTGTGTTTTTTATGTATGTGTTAAATACATTTTCTAGTCATCTGTGTAAGGGTGGATGGATGGGTCAAATAAACACAGGACTTTTACCTAGTTGACCATGATCAATCAAGATAGAAAAGGAGTATTTTAAAAGGTCGATTTCTGAAGAAATGTATTTGTAAATTGTTACTGCTGAAATTGAATTATACTAAAAGTGTAGAAGATATGTGTAATATTGTCAGTGCTTTTATCTCTCTTCAGATTGCTGCTTTAAGTGTTTTAGCCATCAAGTGGTTGATGTCATCAATCTTTTCAAGGATTTTACAGAACATGTTTGAGATTGGTATATGTTTCACTCTTTGTTTCATTGTAGCCATTTGCTAAAATCAAAAAAGTTCATTTTATTTCTAATTAATTAAACTCAGCAGCCCATCTTGACAGAAAAAAACAGAAATGTAGAAATGTTTGCAAATTTATAAAAAAAGAAAAACTTAAATATCACATGGCCATAAGTATTCAGACCCTTTGCTGTGACACTCATATTTATATTTACTATGACTGCAGCCCTTCACCAGTCGGGGCTTTATGGGAGAGTGGCCCGACGGAAGCTTCTCCTCATGACACAGTCTGCCAAAAAACACATGAAGGACCCAGACTATGAGAAATAAGATTATCTGGTCTGATGACATAAAGATTGAACTTTTTGGTGTTAATTCTAATCGGTATGTGTGGAGAAAACTGTTGTGTAGCCCATTTCTTCTTTTTGAGTGGCTGATAAGTGTCATCTCACGACAGAACTCCAGGCACTTGATTCCTCCACAGTGAAGAGCGGCTCATGTCTGCGTGCAGCGGCACATTAAAACATTAAAAAGCCGAGAGTTTTTTTAAGCATGAGAAATACAATGTGTGGTGGGAGTGCGTGAGTTAAGACCGAAATGCGTGAGTCTCACGCTCAATGCGTGAGGCTTGAGAGCCCTGCATCGACACACACAGTCACCCCAGTGGTGGTAAACTACATCATTAGCCACAGCTGCTCTAGGGCAGACTGACGGAAGCGTGGCTGCCATTCAGCGCCTAGGGGGCGCTACAGTTATTCACTTAATATCTGCATTGTTAGCCTATTTTCAGTTGTAACATAATGAGATTAATGTCATCGAGATTAAACCCAATTGATTTCAAATTTGGGCAGTATGATCTTGAGACCTTTGCAGTGAAACTCTATGAAAAGATCAAAAAAATATAAAACTATGCGAGCAAGATGCAGTGGCAAAAATACAATTACCCATGAAAATGGATGCTGTCAAACTTCAAGAAGTGTTTTTCTCTTCTATCGGTTGTCGTTTCAGCTTGAACCTGAAGGTGATCCTCTTTTACACAGTCACCTCCAGGCAGCAACTTCTTTCAACGTCACCATCACCACCAGTATCTGGACTCCAAGGGGGGGTTCTGTCTGATCAGAACTCAGCGTCACCACCCCTTGTTTATCATGGTTCAGGATAGAGTCTAATCTCCAACAAGACAATGCACAATTACATTTTATTACCGTTATAATCAAAATTATTGTTGAATTCAGAATAAGTCTCTCCTGATTGAAATTGAAGTTATTTAAACTTGGCTGTACTTTATCTAATCTGCTCCATATTTCTCATATGTCATTGAATTTGAAGACATCCATTTGATCATTTTTAAGCCTAGTCATTGCACCAACAGGAAGTTGCATGTTTTCTACTTGTATATCCTGCTCCTCACAGATTAATCAGATCCCTCTCAAAATGTGTCAGAAAAGACTCAAGCACAATAATGTTGCACAGCTCTTGAAATATATCCTTGGCCATGCATTGGATACCAACTCAGCAATTCTGTCACTTCAAATTACTCATCAACACCCCTGATGAATATGGCTCGCTGAGCATTATCGGTTTTGTCTTTGCTTTCGTCAAGTGCCAAGGCGTATGCAGTGAAACCTCTGGCTTCTTCGAGTAACTGATCATAGATGACATTCGACAGCTCGTTAATCCGCTCTACCACTGTTTGCCGATAGAGACATATTGCTGAACAAGCTTATTTTCCGGCACAGAATATCAGCAATATGCAATCCTTCAGAAACTGGCCTTCGGTGAACAGCTTTCCTGCTTTGGGAATGACGAATGAGATTATATAAAACTACTACTATGTTCATCTATCTTGAAACAGTATTCCTTTTTGCTTTGGAAAGAGACATTTTTATTCTGCAGCCAACAAACCAACAAAGCCTCCCAAATTGCCTGGTCATGTGATGATATCTAGACATCTCTATATGAGATATTAGTGTTAGTATTGACTATCTACTACAAATTCATTTTCCATCCCAAGTACAATTCTGCAAACATACCAATCCTTACTGTTAATGAGCATTAAACATCTCATCTCCACACATTTTGCTTTGAACAGAATGAGCCTCACAATTCATTATATCGAACATCCTTTGCAAACTCTACAGTTTACAATACTAGTACAATTTGAGTTGCACCAAAATGACTAGAATCCATTTGAATAACAGGTGAGCAGTGTTATCAATGTTATAGTTTGCTGAAAAGTGAGGCTATATTTTCAGATACAGTTTTGTAGATCTACCTATTTGCCATTTCTGTACAGATAGCTATAACACTTGTTATTACCTCCTGTTAAAGAAGGTCTGTTTCCATCATGTGGTGATCAGAACTACAGCAAGAGCTGGCAGGTGTATTTAACCGTTGAAGAGTCTTCTTCGCCCCAATTCCAAACACATTGAAGGGGTAATGGCCTGCCCATGCCTTTACACTTTCAAGTCCCCCTCTCATTCCTTTCTTCCCCACAGCTGCATACATAACAACAATATGACGACTCCTTGTAAGTAGGGATGGGTATCGTGTGTTTTTTATCCGATACCAGTGCTAAACCGTTACTTTTAAAACAATACCGGTTAGAGATGCACCGATCAGGTTTTTTGGTGCCGATCACCGATCACTGAAATCACTGCTGCCGATCACCGGTAAAACCGATCACCGATCACTGAAATCAATATCTGCCGATCCGAAAATACCGATCACAGATCAGCATCGATTGAAGCATTCTATTTATTGTGTAGCATTATTGCCTAGGACTATGAGGAAATACAAACATAAAGCACCTCAAACATGAAAGAAATTACGGATTTCTTTAAACATTTATGACTTTGAAAAATATCCTAATTGATACATTACAATTGATTGATTGCTATTGTAGGGGATTTCAGATATGTATGGAACACATCTGCATTATTCATTTCCTGGAACTCTTGGGGAAATCCATTTACAGAACTGTTTTTAACATACAAAAGTCTGACTAATTTTTACAATGTTTTAATGTTAGCATCATTTAAGCTAAATCTCAGAAACGATCTATAAAGATACAAAATTAGTTCATTGTTAACTTGTATATGTTAGTGTAGGATTTGTCGACAACTTATTTTGATAAACGGACGTTGTTTCACGTGGTTCTTTCCGCTAACTTTGCAAAACCGGATGTTGTGTGACGTAAATCCTTCCGCTAAGTTTATCAAAACCTTCGCTCGCTCCCGATGGAATGCGTGTTCCGTGAACATTAGTCTGTAGGGGCTCAGACATGCAAGTGTCGCTGAGTTGACCCAGAGGTTCAACTCGGGGGACGGGACGCCGCTCGTGAGGATCCCCTCGTGGACCTCTCACTCTGCGCCCCTCGCCGGGCGCATCGTTTCCGTTGCGGCACGCGGCGATTGAAACCTCTGATAGTTCTCGCAGATGTGACGTCATCTGATCGGCCGTTTTGATTGGCCGTTTTGAGAACGCCGATCAAAATCGATAATGGGAATATCGGCCGATATGGATCGGCGCCGATCAGATTGGTGCATCCCTAATACCGGTGCCTAAATGGTGCCTGAACCGATACTTTAAACAAGAAAAAGCACAATGAGGACATTAAAAAGCTCTTCGTCCATTTTCTCTGTAAAATCCATTCTCATGGTCGGACTAACAAATAACAGATGGTTATAATGGCTAATTTATTATTTGTTGGCCTACTTTTATGAGTGCAAGACTTGCAATCAACGTTACGGTACTAATCTGAGTTTAGGCTGCTCTTGTCAGCATTGGTCTCTACGTTTCTTAGGGGGAGAGGGGCTCACGCAGTCAAACATGGTGCATGGCTCCGCTTTCGAAGTTAAATATGATAGGCTATCGTAACCTGCTGACAGGGCGGAGTCACCAGAGAAGTTCAAAATATATATATTTTCTATTTCAATCGGCTCAAGCACCGAAAGGCAGGAGACAAGAGAATAGAAAAGGGAGGTGCCAAGAAAGATGAAAAGAGGAATGTAAAAAAGAGCTCCAAGGAGAATTGGAAATGGAAGTGTTCTCCAGCGGCAGCAGCATCCGCCGCCTCCCTTCTCTGTCCCAATTGCATGGCCACCTGCTATGGTCCCATTCTAAAGGCTCACAGTGCTGGTTTTGCCTGATAGGATGATTTGCCACTTCATTACTAATTGATAATCGCTGGAGAGAAATGCTAATCAGCCTAAGCCAAGATCGAGTATGAAGACAAATTAGTATCTTTGTGTGTCACATAACTTTATAAGTTATGCATGTTTTAATGGGAGGAGGTGTCACGTCCCCTGACTTGGACAGCCCTCTTCCAGGAAGAGCCCTCTCCCACTCACACCTCTGTGGAGGTGTGAGTGGGAGTGGCTCAGGGAACAAGTGCGGGGAATAGGCCTAATTGGCCTCAGCTGCAGGGTATCAGCTGATCAGTGTCTCTACCCTGTATGAGGTGGCATAGGGTTGGAGGCACGAGTGGAGAGAGCAGAGGCAGAGTCTGCAACCAAATAAAGGATATTACCAACTATAAACTCAGTGTGCTCGTCCTTGGTGCTTGGGGGTGGTGACAGTCTAGAACCTGTTACACATCCACTGCACACCTTAAGGCATAAAGAACCAATCAGGCCTGGAGTTAGGACTTTGTGTCAAATCAGCTGTCAGGACTTGTTTTTCCCATTTGGTGTGATCACACGCCAACACACTTTATAACACCTCTGGGCTCCCTCTGCTCTTCTGGCAGCCGGCCCTCCGTTGCCTGGAATAATTTTCTGTAATTGCTATTGACAGATTGTGACCGAGAGAAGAATGCTTTGCCATCCTACTCTGTAAACTTAACCGCTTGTGGACTCCAGAAGGTGTAAAACTGACAGCTTTAGCCAAGAGGGCAACCAGTAGAGGACATGCATAGAATCAGAGTTTTTTCTAGATGTAGTCTAATGCTACTCTCTCCTAACTGATCAATATTACACATATCACATTATTATATAAAGAATTGCTTATGTTCCAAAACTCATAAATGAACCTGTAATACATCAACCAACAATACAAAAACTAATAAAGTAGATACAAAATAATGAGGGGTTCCCAATAATTATTTTAAATTATGCACATGAACAACTTCTTGATTTTCAGTCTGTGTTTAATTGACTGTTCGAAGGACATTTTAAATGTTGTGATTTTCTATTTTGTGTACTTCTACAACATATATTTAATCAGTATTTTTGTGTATACTTTAGGTCAGTAGAAATAAAACTCTAAAATGTATGCCAACATCTGAGTCGAGGGTCAGAACAGCACACTTGGAGTCAGTAGGGTGTCAGGGTCTAGTTCAAGGACACTGTAATTGTTTTTATGAATGGAATATAATTTTTTTGTAGTTGTGTTAAAAAATGGGTTTGTTACTTAACTTCAGTTACATTGCATGACATTGAAGTTAAGTATGTATGCAACTTAAAAGAAGACTACTTTGACGTTTGGTTTCGCACTAGACATCAACAGCTGTCTCCGGAGTTAAAGTCCCATCTTCATCCATCCGACACTCCTCCTCTGCGGACTTTGTTACTTTTTACTATATTATGTCACCGGAGCATTTGGTTTGAGTATGTGCTTGGTCAGAACATGCAAATGGCTTTGGCGGTGCTCCCTACCTTTCATCTCTCCCATGTCCAGGGTCTTCCCCAAATGTTCCAGTAGGTCTGCTCTAGCAGCATTTTTCTTGTGCTTTTTGCCATCATAATGTTGCTGAGCCATGCCAGGGTTGTTGAACCAGGCGTTGCATAGCTGGCAATAGCGGTCCGAGTCGCGGCGGTGTTGCGGAGAGGTCGTTGGAGACGTTTCTTGGAAGCTCTTAACAGGAGTGGGGGACACCTCTGAAGGAAACAAAAAAGAAACATAGAATTGAGGTTCTGAACATTTGACTTGTTATATACTATATCAACAATTGCCAATTATCTATCTATCCTTCTTGCATCATATAAGAGTAACTTTCTTGCAATGCCATTTTGTTCAATATAAAATAAACATGGCTATAAAATAAATGCTGAACGATGGAAATAAATACATCTACGAATATAGGTGAATATAAATACATAACTCTATAAATATAATGTTATTATATTTAAATGAACAAGGCGTGGTCATCTCATATCATAATGTATTCAATATTGAATAAAATGGTTCTGTGTTGTAAATACTGTATGTGAGATAACAACCACACATTTCCTTTAATACAGAACCCATGCAAATAAATAGAGGAATTAAAATAAATGTTTGATAAGGAAATTAAAGTGTCACTAAATAAATAAAAGCAGTCATTTCAAAAACGTATTTATTCATTTATTGAACTATACTGAATCATTATATTTACATTTAAAAGTATTTATTTCCCCACTAATTCCTTATATATTTAGTCCAGATTATATATATATATATATATATATATATATATATATATATATATATATATATATATATATATATATCTTTGTGTTTAATATTGTATAAAATATATTATTGAATAACATGTCATTCAATATATTCACTCTGAATTTAATGTTATACTTAATGTTAACAAATTTAAACTCTTACAATGGATGCATCTATATTACTGTAATTTGGTCTGAAATGGTCACAATGGAAATTAAAGGAAGAGGGCAATTTCAAAATGCCCAATACAGGAAAATCTGCTTAAGAATGAAACACTTTTCCAGGATAATACTTTAAAATATTTCTTGTGTGTTAGGGTTTTAATCAAGAATGCCGACGACTAATGGGATGTAAAAAAATACAAGCAAACTTCTTTAAAGTGGACGTCTGTAGCCAGCAGACAGAAAAACAATGTCTGGCCTTTAATGAACACTGAGCAGCAGCAACAACTGCAGCTCTGCTTCTGCAGACCCCTGAAAAACAAGCTATTATCTTGAATAAATGCCTGAAGAGGAAAACCTAAATTCTACTTGGCAAGAGGATTAAAGAGCCTACTCTCCTCGTGACTGCTCACTTGTGCCTTCATGCATGGATGGCAGCATTAACCCTTGAACGAGTGCCATGTTGAACAGAGTGCTCCCCAATGAAAAACGTGCAAGCAGCCCACCCCGAGTCAACATTTAGTGCTTTCCAATTACATTACATTACACCGGTCAACATTCCACATTGGCAACTCCAGTGAAAACCATCAGGGAGAGAGAATGCGTAGAACCTCAACTGTCAGCATATTACTTTCTGAGAGTTGAGCCTGAAGTTATTCAGAGCTGAACCAGAGGCAGAGCACAGTTTAAAGTTGCATTATATTGGCTAATGCTCATCAACAACAGCCAGCTAATATGTAGGATTTTAATCTGTGATGTTTTGGGTGACTTCTCCAAATAATAGGCCAATGTCAACTGTCAGATTTAATTTAATAGTTCCCTTTGCAAGGAGGTCAGGTCAGCTGCAGGACAGAATTCAATTCACTTCAGTTTATTTGTATAGCCCAGTTTCACAAATTACAAATTTGTCTCGGAGTGCTTTACAATCTGTACACATAGACATCCCTGCCCCAAAACCTCACATCGGACCAGGAAAAACTCCCAAATAACCCTTCAGGGGGAAAAAAGGGAAGAAACCTTCAGGAGAGCAACAGAGGAGGATCCCTCTCCAGGATGGACAGATGCAATAGATGTAATGTGTACAGAAGGACCGATATAGAGTTAAAATACATTCAATGAATTTGACATAGTTTATCAATAGTTCATATTTAGGTATATTCCACGATGGGGAGACCTCTACCATCCATCAGGCAGATGGAGGTAGAGAGGGGGAGTGGGCGGAGTCTCAACAGTGGGCGGAGTCCCAACAGGGCAGCGGCGCAGCTGGTGGCAAGAAATCGCGACCCAGACTTCGATGATCCATCAGCAGATAGGATCTATGCCGTCTCATAGGGTCCGATGACCCCATGAGACGTGAAGTCAAAAGGACTCAGTGAAGAAAACAGAGTTAGTCGTGTGTGATTGAGAGATGAAAATTCATCCATAGGAGAAAGAAAAGAGAGAGGTTCTCAGTGCATCCCAAAACGTCCCCAGCAGCTATAAGCCTATACCAGCTTATCCAGGGCCTGGACCAGGGCAAACCTGATTCAGCCCTAACTATAAGCTCTGTCAAAGAGGAAAGTCTTAAGTCTACTCTTAAATGTGGTGACTGTGTCTACCTCCCGGACTGAAATTGGAAGCTGATTCCATAAAAGAGGAGCTTGATAACTAAAGGCTCTGGCTCCCATTTTACATTTTAAGACGCTAGGAACTACAAGTAGCCCTGCATTTAGTGAGCGCAGCTCTCTGGTGGAGCGATACGGTACTACAAGCTCTATAAGATATGATGGTGCATCACCAATTAAGGCTTTGTAAGTTAAGAGAATCATTTAAAAAGTGATTCTTGATTTTACAGGGAGCCAGTGCAGAGCAGCTAGTGCGGGAGTAATGTGATCTCTTTTCTTAGTTTTAGTGAGAATACGAGCTGCAGCATTCTGGATCAACTGGAGGGACCTAAGAGACTTATTAGTGCAGCCTGATAATAAGGAGTTGCAGTAATCCAGTCTCGAAGTAACGAACGCGTGAACCAATTTTTCTGCATCTTTTCGAGACAAGATGTGCCTGATTTTTGAAATATTACGTAGATGGAAGAATGCAGTTCTTGAGATTTGCTTTATGTGGGAGTTAAAGGACAAGTCCCGATCAAAGATAACGCCGAGATTCTTTACAGTGGTGTTGGTGCTAGAGTAATGCCGTCTACAGAAACCACATCACCAGATAATTGATCTCTGAGGTGCTCAGGGCCGGGTAGAATTACTTTGGTTTTGTCTGAGTTTAACATCAAGAAGTTGCAGGTCATCCATGTTTTTATGTCTTTAAGACATGCTTGAATTTTAGTGAGTTGGTTGGTCTCCTCTGGTTTTATCGATAGATATAGTTGAGTATCATCTGCATAACAATGAAAGTTTATGGAGTGTTTCCTGATAATGTTGCCCATTGCATGTTGCATGTTGTATGTATAAGGTAAATAGAATTGGTCCAAGCACAGAACCTTGTGGAACTCCGTGACTAATGTTGGTGGTCATCGAGGCTTCATTGTTTACAAATACAAACTGAGATCGATCTGATAAATAAGATTTAAACCAACTTAGTGCGGTGCCTGAAATGCCAATCGACTGCTCCAGTCTCTGTAATAGGATGTCATGGTCAATGGTGTCGAATGCAGCACTAAGGTCTAACAAGACTAGTACTGAGATGAGTCCTTTATCTGCTGCCATTAAGAGGTAATTCGTAATTTTCATCAGTGCTGTCTCTGTGCTGTGGTGTTTTCTAAATCCTGACTGAAACTCTTCAAAATAAACTATTCTGATGTAGAAAGTCACACAACTGATTTGCGACCACTTTCTCAAGGATCTTGGAGAGGAAGGGGAGGTTAGAGATCGGTCTGTAGTTAGCCAAAACCTCTGGATCCAGAGTGGGCTTCTTCAGGAGAGGTTTAATTACAGCTACTTTGAAGGAATGTGGTACGTGGCCTGTTAACAAAGACACATTGATAATATCCAAAAGAGAGCTGCCAATTAAAAGGCAAAACGCCTTTTAGCAGCCTAGTCGGGATAGGGTCCAAGAGACAGGTAGACGTGTTAGAAGTAGAAACCGTTGAAGATAATTGGTCACGGTTGATGGGAGAAAAGCCATCTAAATATACATCAGGGCATACAGTGGTTTCCAAGGCCATTCCACTTGAGGACAGATTGGCACTGGTTAAGGGCAAGAGATTATTAATCTTGTCCCTAATAGTTCAAATCTTCTCATTAAAGAAGTTCATAAAGTCATTACTACTGAGGTCTATAAGAATACTGGGCTCCACAGAGCTGTGACTCTCTGTCAGACAGTGCTAAAGAGAAACCTGGGGTTGTTCTTATTTTTCTCTATTACTGATGAGTAATATTCTGCTCTGGTATTACGGAGGGCCTTCTTATAAATTTTAAGACTATCTCGCCAAACTAAGCGGGATTCTTCCAGATTAGTTGAACACCAAATGCTTTCAAGCTTTCGTGACGTTTGCTTTAGTTTGCGGGTCTGAGGTTTATACCAGGGAGCAAACCTTCTCTTCCTCACTGTCTTCTTCTTCAGAGGGGCTATCGAGTCCAGTATCAGTCTCAGTGAGCCTGTGGCACTATCAACAAGATGATCAATCTGGGAGAGACTAAAATTAGACCAAGAGTCCTCTGTTATATTGAGACGTGGTATTGAATCAAATGCAGAAGGAATCGCTTCTTTAAATTTAGCTACAACACTGCGAGTTAGACGTCTGGTGTAGAAACTTTTGACTAACGGTGTACACTCCGGTAGTATAAACTCAAAAGTTATACGGTTGTGGTCTGACAGAAGAGGATTCTGTGGGAAGACCTTCAGATGCTCAATGTCAACGCCATATGTAAGAACAAGATCAAGCGTGTGGCGAAAGCTGTGAGTGGGTTTTTGTACTCTGACAGAAGCCAATCGAGTCCAACGATGAGATGAATGCAGCACCTAGGCAATCATTATCAACATCCACATGAATATTAAAATCTCCTACAATAATAACTTTATCAGTTTTAAGAACCAAACTTGATATAAATTCTGAAAATTCTGATTTAAACTCTGAATATGGACCCGGTGGCCGGTACAGAATCACAAATAGAATCGGCTGTAATGTTTTCCAGGTTGGATGTGAAAGACTAAGAACAAGGCTTTCAAATGAGTCGTAGTTTAATTTAGGTTTAGGATTTATTAAAAGGCTTGAGTCAAAGATGTCTGCTACTCCACCTCCTCGACCGGTGCCTTGAGGAATGTAAGTATTAATATGACCTGGAGGAGTCGATTCATTTAGGCAGACATATTCTTCATGGCGCAGCCAGGTTTCAGTTAGACAACATAGATCAATGTGATTATCTGATATTATAATACGGGTTGATGAAATCAAGCATTCTGATTGGTTGAGAGTCAGTCACGGGGTGTGTTATATTCAGCCCACAATGTACAGTAAAGAGGCGCGTTCCATATTAATGCGCACTAAAAATAAGGTTAGCTTTTGCGCGACCGTTAGTTGTCATTTCAATTAAATCCTGCGGCTCCCTTCAAAGCTACTGGGCACCACATCTCAATGAAAGACAGCATTGGAGTGATATCCAACTGGAGACGGCCCTTCCAACAAGGAGCCACCCGCAAAGAGAGAAGAGTGGTAGGAGGTAGGGATGCATCGATCTGATCGGCGCCGATCCATATCGGCCGATATTGCCATTATCGGTTTTGATCGGCGTTCTCAAAACGGCCGATCAATCAAAACGATCGATCAGAGGATGTCACATCTGTGAGAAATACTATCAGAGACGTTTCAATCGCCGCGCGCCGCAACGGAGTAAATGCGCCCGCGAGTGCCGCAGAGTGAGAGGTCCGAAGGGATCCTCCCGCAGCGAGCGGCGTCCCGTCCCCGAGTTGTATCTCTGGGTCAACTCACCGACACTCACATTTCTGAGCCCCTATAGACTGATGTTCACATGTCTGACCCTATAGACTGATGTTCACGGTACACGCATTCCATCGTGAGCGAGCAAGGGTTTTCATAAAGTTAGCCGCTAACTCATAAAGAAAGCTCACTCTTATTATTCCACATGTCTCTTTCATTTTCTCCTTTTTGGGCTTCAGGGGGATTTTTTGAGAAGACATAGCTTATCATTGAATATTTAGCTTATCGCCGAGTAAATACAAGTAGACTAACAATCCATGGAAAGACTAGGAAGAAAAAGCGAACGCATACCTTTCATCCCCTCAATGCACGGTTTTCATGTGCCTCATGGATGCATTACATACCTGCAGTAATGTAGAGCACTCAGTTTAAAAGCCAAATCCCTTCCTTGCATGGCATTTGTATGCACTCCGAAAATCCTTTAACAGACCAATTTAACGTGATCAGGATTATACATCTGAGAAGAGTCATCCTCTGTGACAAGAGGAGATCAAAGTAATAATAAACATTTTATTTATAAGGCGCCTTTCAAGGCACTTAAGGTCGCCGTACAACACATTGAAACAGTTACAGTTAAGACAACCGGAGAGCAGCGGCAGCTAAACGCGCCAGTGTTCACTCCCGGAAGAGACGTAAAGGATGAAAGATTACAGCACAACATGAGGGTAGAGAGGTGAGAAAAACAGCCCACAGACTACGCTCCTATAGGAGGACAGTGTGGGAGCAGGAAAACACACACCTCAGCACATAAATTTAAACATGACTTGCAACTGCAAACAGGCGAAGGCGTGGGATGGCAGGTGAGGGTTGTGAATGCATATCATGTGTTGATAGCGTGTGTATGAGTGTTTGTCGTCTTCCCCCAGGCCACAATCAGACCGTTCTCAGTTCGCAAGATAGTCTTTGCCATGAAGACAGCCTTGAAAAGGTCCCAGGAATGTTCTGTAGGGAGGGAATGCGAGAGTCTCACTTCAGAGAATTTTAGGGGAGTTGTTGTTCCAGGTAGGTGTAAACCTACTTGGCAATAAATAACATTCTGATTCAGATTCTGATTCTGTTCCAGTAACGGCCCCAAGGCCGTGCTGATTGAGGGAGCCGAAAGCAGATAAGATTGGGATTGTTTGGTCTTGCAAACAGCTGCATTCAATTTGCGCAACTAATGTCCCACTATTTTCTTCTCATTTTCCAATAGGTTTTTAAATTGATTCGGGCAGCCTTAGGGGGCTTTTAACAGCTGTCACCATTTCATTCATTTTCCAATAAACCAGGGCAGCGCCAAATCCAAACAGCAGAAATCCTGTAATCATAGTTCCGAACAGGTAGATGAGATGTCTTCTACGTCCTCCACGGAAAGGGCCGCTAGGCACACAACATGCTACTTCTCCCACGCGTCCATCGTGTAACCAGCTGCAAACGTCCCGGCAGGACGGGCAGGTTCCCCCGAACCCAAGCTTCTCATCGAGAAGATGGTGTCAATTGCGTTGAAAGTCCAGTTGATCAAATCCATGTTTTTTAGTTCGAAGAGCGATGTGGAGAGACTCTCAAGAATAGAACAAGAAAAGACATGAGGATAGGAGTCAAACAGGGAAGGTCAAGGGGAGGAGAGGGAGAGAAAAATGCGACCGCCTTTGGAGAGACCCAAACAAGAAGTACTCTTGTCCATGCAGTTATCTCTTCCTAGAATCCTCAGCAACCTCTATTCTGCCCACAGACCTTGTTCCACTCAAAATGTTCTCCTTTAATAAATCACAATCTGAACGAAGCTGAAATGTATCTGATGAAGGAGACTGTTTGACCTTTAGAAATACTGAAAACTGGCTAGTTTTCAGCTGATCGGCCATTATTGTAACACTAGCAGCTGATATTCAACAAAAATGCATGCAGATGAGCAAAGAAAATATTAATTAATCCAACAGGAGTTATGTGGTTGCCTATAGAGGCTAAGTGTAATACAATGGCTGAGGATTCTGCCTGCGGGAATAATATTAAATATTAATTTGTTGGATAAATTCTGGCGTGTTGAGAAAGAGAATAATAAATTCAAAACAACTGCTTACGCAGGGCTTTTCAACATTCATTAGGGTTGTGGGGGCGCTGGAGCCGCTCCCAGCTGACATAGGGCTAAGGCAGGGGACACCCTGGACAGGCCGCCAGTCCATCGAACAGGTTCAATGACTTAAAAGAACGTTGTGAATTTTGCATTAATCCACTTTGTGTTTGCCATTTGTCTGACGGCAAAAAAGATGTGAACAGGTTATTTGTGGTTCTGATTGGACCGTTTTAAAATCAGCTTTGTTCAATAAACTCATAATTGTGTACAATTCTGTTTTTATCTGAATAGGAAATCAATGACATCCACACCAAGTGCTGTTCTCCATGCCCTTCCTGCGTATCTGTAAGATTATGTTTCTGGATTATTCAGAACCCGCACAGTGAGTCTCCTTAATTCACGAAAAGATTATACCGTGTGTTATGTAAACAATTATTCAAAATACAAATATCTATACTAAAAGACTTCGGGCCTACCTTTGTTTAGTCCAGTGGTTCCCAAAGTGGGGGTCGCGACCCCTAGGGGGGGGCGCGGTGGTACTACAGGGAGGTCGCGGCTTCATCACCAACCCACACACACAGACGCACATACACCGGTAAAACAATATAAAATAACCGACGTGACATGCACTGTGTTCCAACCACGCCACCAGAGCGGCTCATGTCACAGACCGACTGTGGCAAAACCAACGCGAGCGAGCGCGCGAGACCTGTGGCCGCTGTACTTGAGTGGGAATGTAGCCTCCCTCCACTGCCCGTTGTAATGCCACAGCATACAGTTGTTGTGAACGGTCCGTTTTCTTTCTCCCCACTACACAGGAACGGCAAGTGATACGATGTTCAGTAAAACATGTTACTGTAAATGTCCTTTAGCTTGGTTTCAGTCCCTTACCACTTAGATTCTCTGGTAATCTGGTTGATTTGTGTGTGCAGAACATGGATCTTATGTTGGTCCCCTCTTACAATGAGACACAGGTCTCCCTTGTAAAAGAGGTCTTGGTTTTCAATGGGACTTGGTTAAAGAAAGACACATTATATGTCATCTGTTCCATTCCATGTGTTAGTTTGTGATGAGCATCTTGTTTTTAATTCATTCAGGATGAGTCTGATGAGCCAGAGCTCAATGGTGTTGCAGTGGGCTTCCTTACCGTCATCAGTAACCCTGACGCAAGTTCAGTTCACTACCACCCTGTGAGCATCTATGTTGTCATTGAAAGTGATGCCACGTTCAGATTTGGCGATGCCTTCCTGGTAATCTTTGGACTAATTTATGCACTACACCTCAACTGCTGACTAAGGATAAGCGGGGATACAGTAAGATTGTAATACACGCCGGTGGTAATGACTCCCGACTATGCCGGTCGGTGGTCACTCAAATTAATGTGAAATCGGTGTGTGCTTATGCCAATACATTGTCGGACACCGTAGTTTTCTCTGGTCACCTGCCCAATTTGCTCAATGACGAATTGTATAGCGGCATGTCGTCATTCAAGCACTGTCTGTCAAGGTGGTGCCCAGCAAACAATGTGGGCTATGTAGATAACTGGAAGACTTTCTGGGGAAAACCTGATCTGTTGAGGAGAGATGGCATTCTTCCCACTTTGGATGGAACGCGTCTCATTTCTGACAACCTGACCAAGTTGATCACCGGACCCATGACAACCATGGGTTCAGATCAGGAACCGGGAGAAGAGTTGTAGTCCTAAACCAGGGGTCACTAACTGGCGGACCGCGGTCCGGGTCCGGACCCAGAGGCCGTCCCATCCGGACCCGGACCTCCAGCCAAAACAGAAGGTTATGATTTAAAACCTGACAGGGCACTTTGATTTTTTGCTGTTTAGCTGTTGCAGTCTTTACGGTAGTGGTTTAGCGGAGGTGGAAACGCACAGACCAATTGCATGCAAGTTAAGCCATCCCACGTGATACCACTCAGCCAATCAAATCTATGCATTCTCGGCGGTAAACGTTATGTCTCAAGAGACAGCGCTGCGCAGACAGATGAGAAAGTTAGAGGCAGGTTAAACATTGAGACTGTAGAAAGAAAAAGAAAGATAGCGATACAATTAGAAAACAACAAGAGAGAAACGGACGACTGTGCTGGAGAAAGTTAAGAACAAGTTGAGTGAGACAGCGAAAGGGAGAGAAACATAAGGAACAAATGTCGCTCTCCAAAAAAAGAAAAGTTGACAGCGAAAATAGAGCATTTAATGGACGGACTCATTTCTGTTCATACTTCCCACAGGGAGCACAAAACCAGTGTGTCTTATATGTTCAGAAACCGTGGCACTCAGTGGCAGCTGGTGGATTTTGTTTTAGTGGGGCCATCCAATCAAATTCATGATTCAATGAAAAAAAAGGTATCAAACACACATTACTAATTTGCAGTTAAATATTGAACATTTATTCTAACACTGACATAGTACGGACATCTTATTCATACAATTCAGTGCATGTACATACATATATACACACATATATATATATATATATATATATATATATATATATATATTCCTCTCGCTCGCGCAACAGAGCTCCGGCGCGCACATCGTTCCGCCTAAATGCGGGAGACGAGCCCTGACGAGAGACGTGGACGCGCACTCTGGGGCCAAGCTGAGTTGGCCCTCCCGAAAGTCTTTTTTGGGGCGCTGATTGGATAAATTATATCTCCATCATTTGTTGATATTATTTCTTTAATCAGTGATTTGCTAAACTGCTTCTTAGACCCGCCTTTTTTGGGCCAAATGGATCTGGCCCCACGACGTGCACTAGCGTATGAGACGTGCACGGGGGCAGCTGAGAGGTGCACTAGCAGAGGAGACAAGCAGGAAAAGCAGATATTTTGTGCAGATATCCTATTTTACAAATAATACTGGGTACATTCCATAGTTCCAAAACATAAATATTGACAATATGGATAATTTATTAATTTTAATAATTAATAATAATTTGTAATTTTAATTTTTGGTGGCTCAAGGTGGGTAGGGCCAGGCCCCGTGGCCCTCTGTGGGCCGGCCGCCACTGGTGGCACTTATTAAAAGTGGCAATGTGAAACGCTATTATGAGACAAAACATAAAGGTTTTGAACAAACATACCCACTCAAATCCGAAGTGAGATCACAGAAAAATAAGTGGCCTCACAGCCCAATATGAACAGTCAACCAGGATCCTGAGCCACACGTTGACTGCCCAACAACGTGCTCATGAGTGTTCCCTCAGAGTTGCTTGGATTTTGGGGCAACACAAAAAGCCATTTACTGATGGAGGGCTTGTCAAAGAATGCATGAGTGTTGCTCATGCATTCTTTGCAAACATTACTTGATGGAGAACCAAAACAAGAGCTTTGTGATAAGATAAAGCAAATACCCAGTTCATGAGAGAACATTATACATATCTGCAGTCACACATAAGTCAAGTTCTATGTTACGTGGTAATAAATATTGTTAAAAAGTGTTTTAATCGTACTGAATTCATTTGATTTGAAAGGTATTGATTACATGCAGATGTTGATACAACTACCAGGCTACTTAAATATATATCACACTAAATAGACATTATGATCTTCTGGACCTTTGCTTCAAGAACATTTCTGTAACTGGACCTCTTAACATTTTAGTTGAATACCCCTGGGCTATACCTTTGGTTGTGATGGCAGGCTGCTCCCCCAGGAGCAGTTTTAGTCTCTTGGCGTGGATTTTACCCTGGTAGTGGGACTGTGCCACCACTGCTGAGGTGAAGGACATGTTACACAGCGTGCAGCACTTATTCTTGTCCACGTCGCCCTTGTCGCTGCCCTAAAAGAACACAAACATCTTATCAAAAACAATCATCTATTATATGGATTTATCTTCGGTAGCTTTTAAAACCAAAATACTAATCTACAGCTGCACATTAAACACATCGCTAATCTCTTACATTTCTGATTCAGGTTTTTTCCTGAAACGATGTGAGGTCCCCTGACAGGATATGACAGGATTGGAAGGCCTCTGAGGCCTAAGGTTATCCTGCTCCTTCCTCTGCATAGGCTTGAAGAACGTTTCTGCATGTTTGAAATTTAGCAACATTTAGGTGAATGTCCCCGAAATTAAATTACATTTTTACAGTGCTTGTACTTATTAGGAAAACTGGATGTAAGCCAGGACTGAACAGCTGCCTTTTGACACATAATTTCTTTCCTTCAAAACAAACCAAAGGTAATTTCAGCATCACTTAATTACTGTGAGCCCCAATCAATCCCCTTGACTGTGGTTCACTGAGCAATTGTGGATCACTGGTGAGCAGGGTCGTCCTTCAATCAGAGGATCGGCAGTTTGATCCCTGGCTTCGCTAGCCCATGTCGATGTGTCCTTGAGCAAGACACTTAATCACAAACTTGCTCCCACAGCTTGTATCTGTGCCTACGGTGTGTGGATGTTAGTGACTGCTGATGTGCAAGTGGTACCTTAGCCCCTCCCATCTGGGTGACTGGGTGAATGATGTCATGTAGTGTTAAAATGGTCAAAAGACTAAAAAAGTGTTTTACAAGTACAGTCCATTTACCATTTCAATAAGCCAGTAAATGGACTCTTTACAAATAAAACATTTTTTCTGTCTTGAGGAAGACAGAAATTGACATCACCTGATTACTATTCAATTAATGTAGGCAGAACAATTAGAAGGAGTTTTTCACATTTGTCAATGATTGTATCTTTCGCATATGAAGGAATGACATCTATTGTTCTTTCAGGGAAATACATCAGATATCAGAGATGTAACCATGGTTGTAGTTATAGCACCAAGAGGATCTAGTCTGATTTTCCCAGCTGTTCCTGAACGCATCATCTCACTCTTCCGGTAAGCTCCGGTTGCCAGCTCAGCAGCGAGCATGACTACTTCTTCTCTCCCTCCCGCTCCCACTTGCTCAGTGTGTCTCATGTACTGTATAGTTATCCCTCTGCCTCGAGGGTTTTTCCTGCATAGAGAAAATGTGGACGAGCGCCTAAGACGTTTTCCCGAACGCCTATGACAAATCCCGAGGACCTAAGGCAAAAAAAAGGCTGCGATGAAAAAAAAAAAGAACAAAAAGTGTTCATCACGT
Organism: Liparis tanakae; assembly: GCA_036178185.1. Classification (NCBI taxonomy): domain Eukaryota; kingdom Metazoa; phylum Chordata; class Actinopteri; order Perciformes; family Liparidae; genus Liparis; species Liparis tanakae. The sequence continues at coordinate 7,053,313 of CM070094.1, read as the reverse complement.
GCAGGTCAGCGAATATGTTATCAATAGTATGTTTCAAGTAGGCTACAGCCGAACCCTCGTTCTGTTTTGACCAATAGTAATCGAGTTGATAAGCGTGTCTTCTTGTCTGATCAATACGCAAATGAGGTGCACGAATGGACAGAGCGGCCAGCTGCTGTTTACGGTAAAAACATTTTTTGCCGGCATTGGAGCTCTGTCTGCCGTGCTGCGCACGGACATGCCGTGCTGCACGCGGACACATCCACGCACACGGATGAGCACACTCTCACTAGCACAGCACATTTTATTAAGAATGCCATAGGACAAACACTATTTTGACCAGGTGCAACAGTTTCCCTATCCTAAAATGTTTGAGAAATATGGAAACAGTAAACCAGGTTTAAATTATCTATCAATGCATATCAAGATATGCATCTTTCAATTGCACTATAAATTGGACCCTTTACTGAAATGCTATTAATACTGAGTTGTAATCTGCTGAAGAACACCACTATGTGCGTGTAGAACATTGCTCTGCTCTGACACATACACCCCCCCCACACACACACACACACACACACACGTACACACGCACGCATGTCCTTGGTATTGTCCTTGTCTTTTCCTGAGACATATACACACACACACACACACACACACACTTCTTTCAGCGGATAGAAGCAGAAGGATCCCTAATGTCATGTTTAATTAAAACGGATCAAACAAGGAACTTATTGCAGGGAAATGTAATTAATGAAGCGGTAGGTGTTTGTCGCTAGATTCTCAATCACAGTGGCTGGCATACAGATATGCCAGCCAGAAGAAAGTTCGAAATTATTAAAAATATGAAGGAATTTCTAATAAGCTCAGCAACACACTTTTGAATATCTTTTTTTTTTTTCTTTCCTTTCGATTACCGAAAAGCCATGAGTCATCTGAAACACAACATATTAAATCTCCGCCATATTTCAGCAGTCATGTATGGTGCGCTTATTTTTTTTCATGCAATAGAGAGAGAGAGAGAGAGAGAGAGAGAGAGAGAGAGAGATAGGGTGGTGTGTGCCTCATTCCCATTCATGTGAGGCATAATAAAATAATCTTTTTGATTTGCAGTTCTCTCTGCTGTCTGCGCTGTGCTACACATTGTTATCTTGCTTTAAGTGAAGCGGCGTGTCCGTGTCTGCTTGTATTTGTGGTGTAACACTGTGATGTCTGCACTTAACTGTTGTTGTTGTTGTGACAGTCACCACATTTAAGAGTAAGACTTATTTTTCAATAGTCTTATAGTTAGGGCTGAATCAGGTTCACCTGGTCCAGCCCCTTGAGATGCTGCTATAGGCTTATAGGCTGCTGGGGGACATCTTAGGAAACACTGAGCACCTATCTTCTCTTCTCTCTATACTTATGGATGCATTTACATCCATCCATCACACATTTTAACCCTGCTTCTGTAAGGGTTTAGAGAATGTGTTTTCAATTTGTATTAAAGAATGTACACCCTATGAATTATAGTTTACCCCTTTAGGACTGTAGCTAACAGAAGAAGATTAATATGTCAATCATATGTTGTTACTTTAATTATTCTATACACAGGGATGTCTATATGTACAGATTGTAAAGCACTCTGAGACAAATTTGTAATTTGTGAAAATAGGCTATACAGATAAACTGAATTGAATTAAATTGAAGAATTGATGTTGGTCAGTATGGAGGACTTAAAATGACTTAAGTATAAATAATATTAGTACATATTTATCAGTGCGCCCCAGGGATGTGTGCTCTCTCCACTGCTCTTCTCCCTCTACACCAACGAGTGCACCTCAGGGGACCCGTCTGTTAAACTCCTGAAGTTTCGGCCTCATCAGGAACGAGGTTGAACAGCTGGTCCTCTGGTGTGGTGAGAACCACCTGAGCTGAACAAGCTCAAGACTGTGGAGATGACAGTGGACGAGACCTTCAGGTTTCTGGGATCCACAATCTCCCAGGACCTGAAGTGGGCCTCCAACATCAACACCATCCGGCTGTACTTCCTGCGCCAGCTCAGGAAGTACAGCCTGCCGCTGATCCTCTTCTACACCGCCATCATCCAGTCCGTCCTCTGCTCCTCCATCACTGTGTGGTTTGGATCGGCCACCAAACAGGACAGAGGCAGACTACAGCGGATCGTCAGGTCGGCAGAGAGAACTATTGGTTCCAGCCTGCCCTCCATCCTGGACTTGTACACCTCCAGAGTCAGGAAGCGGGCTGGAAAGATCACTACAGACCCGTCACACCCTGGACACAAGCTGTTCCAAAAACTACCAGACACAAAAACAGCTTCTTCCTCTGGCTGTCACCCTGATGAACAGTTGATCAGACTCTCCATCTGCACTATCTGCACTTTTTAACTACTGCCTTTAATGTCTTTTTGAATCTTTTTTATATTTATCTAGTTTAATGTATATTGTGTATGTATGAGAGAGCAAAGTGGAACCGGAGACAAATTCCATGTATGTGAACACTTTCATGGCCATTAAAGCTGATTCTGATTCTGATTCTGATTCTGATTCTGATCAGAAATTATTGCAATTATTATTATCTGCTACCCCCATTGTCTGTAGTTTAGTTTAGTTTATTATATGCTACTATATGTGTATTATATGTATATATGTTAGTGTTATATGTATAGGTTTGGTATATGTCTTAGTATGTTGTATTGTATATTTATCTTGCATATTTAGTAAGGTTATTCTATGTGTCAGAGTACTTGTACAGAGTGTATGTCATGTTATGTTATGTTGTATTATGTTGCTGTGTTATGCTATGGTAGTTGTTGTGTGGTGCCTTGTCCTAAGAATTTCAGTACCCAATCTGTCCCTGTGTCATTCTGTGCATCTGACAATAAAAAACTTGTAACTTGTAACTTGTTGATATAAATAAATTCATGAATAATAAATATAGGAATAAATAAATAAATGCTTAAATAGATGTTTAAATGAAGAAATAAATACAAGAATAAATGCAGAGAGCAGAGCAGAGAGCAGAGCAGAGAGCAGAGCAGAGAGCAGAGCAGAGCAGAGAGCAGAGCAGAGAGCAGGACTGATTTTCCCAGCTGCTCCTGAACGCATAGTCTCAATGCACCGGTAAGCTCCGCAGCTACAGCATCTCTCTTCCTTCTCTCCCTCTCTTTCCCTATTGCTCAGTGTGTCTCATGTATAGTTATCTTCCTGCCTCCCTTAATGATAACGATACATGCAAAAAGTGTAGTTTATTTGCTAGGTTGGAGGCAGGTCTAAGTGGGTTAGATGCACGGCTCCGCGCCATCGAAACTCAGTCAGCTATGCTAGTTAGCCCGCCCTCTCCCGTAGCCGGTGCGGAGCCACAGGTAGTTACTAGCTCTTCTCCAGTAGTATCCGACCAGCCGGACGGATTGGGTAACTTCTCGCAAGAGTAATAAGTCTAAACGGAAGCCTGCTGTGCACCAACCACTTCACGTTTCGAACAGCTTTTCCCTGCTCAGCGACACACCCGCTGAGGAGAACAACCTGGTTATCGGGAGCTCTATAGTCAGGAACGTGAAGATAGCGAGGCCGCGGACCAGGGTAGTGTGCCTCCCGGGGGCCAGAGCGGTCGACGTGGAGTATTGTATGAAACTGCTAGCTAAGGATGAGCGTAGGTACAGTCAGATTGTAATACATGCTGGTGGTAACGAAGCCCGAGCCCGTAGGTCGGAAGTCTGTCAAATTAATGTGGAATCGGTGTGTGCTTATGCCAAGACGTTGTCAGACACTGTAATTTTCTCTGGCCCTCTCCCAAATTTGCAAACTGACGAATTATATAGCCGTATGTCGTCTTTCAACCGCTGGCTGTCGAAGTGGTGCCGAGCGAATAAGGTGGGCTACGTAGACAACTGGAATACTTTCTGGGGAAAATCTGATCTGATGAGGAGGGACGGCGTCCATCCCACGTTGGAAGGAGCGCGTCTCATTTCTGCGAATATGACCATGTTGATCACCGGATCTAATCCATGACAATCCGGGGTTCAGATCAGGAACCGGGAGCAGAGTTGTAGTTTAACACCCTTCTCTGCTCTTCTTGTCGAGCAGTTACCCATCCACAACTCTAGAATAGAGACTGTGAAGACTGTGTCTGTCCCACGGCCACTTAAATTAAATAAATCTAAAGTAAACACAAGAGGAGTCGTACACAAAAACCTTATACAAGTTAACACCATTATTTCAGCAGTGCAACAAAACAGGACTATTAAATGTGGTCTCCTAAATATTAGATCTCTGTCATCTAAAGCTGTGTTACTAAATGATTTAATAACAGATAATCACATTGATTCATGCTGTCTAACTGAAACCTGGCTGCGCCATGAAGAATATGTCTGCCTCAATGAGTCGACTCCTCCAAGTCATTAATACTCACATTAGTCGAGGCACCGGTCGAGGAGGTGGAGTAGCATCCATCTTTGACTCAAGCCTTTTAATAAATCCTAAACCTAAATTAAACTACGACTCATTCGAAAGCCTTGTTCTTAGTTTTTCACATCCAACTTGGAAAACATTACAGCCGATTCTATTTGTGATTCTGTACCGGCCACCGGGTCCATATTCAGAGTTTATATCAGAATTTTCAGAATTTATATCAAGTTTGGTTCTTAAAACTGATAAAGTTATTATTGTAGGAGATTTTAATATTCATGTGGATGTTGATAATTAATTGCCTAGGTACTGCATTCATCTCATTGTTGGACTCGATCGGCTTCCGTCAGAGAGTACAGAAACCCACTCACAGCTTTGGCCACACGCTTGATCTTCTTCTTACATATGGTGTTGACATTGAGCATTTGAAGGTCTTCCCACAGAATCCTCTTCTGTCAGACCACAACCTTATAACTTTTGAGTTTATACTACCGGAATGTGTACACCATTAGTCAAAAGTTTCTACGCCACATGTCTAACTGACTGCTGTAGCTAAATTTAAAGAAGCGATTCCTTCTGCACATGATTCAATACCATGTCTCAATATAACAGAGGACTCCTGGTCTAACTTTAGTCCGTCCCAGATTGATCATCTTGTTGATAGTGCCACAGGCTCACTGAGAATGACACTGGACTCTATAGCCCCTCTGAAGAGGAAGACAGTGAGGAAGAGGAGGTTTGCTCCCTGGTATAACCCTCAGACCCGCAAACTAAAGCAAACGTCACGAAAGCTTGAAAGCATTTGGCGTTCAACTAATCGGGAAGAATCCCGCTTAGTTTGGCGAGATAGTCTTAAAACTTATAAGAAGGCCCTCCGCAATGCCAAAGCAAAATATTACTCATCAGTAATAGAGAAGAATAAGAACAACCCCAGGTTTCTCTTTAGAACTGTAGCCAGGCTGACAGAGAGTCACAGCTCTGTGGAGCCCAGTATTCCTATAGACCTCAGTAGTAATGACTTTATGAACTTCTTTAATGAGAAGATTTTAACTATTAGGGACAAGATTAATAATCTCTTGCCCTTAACTATCGCCAATCTGTCCTCAAGTGGAATGGCTTTGGAAACCGCTGTATGTCCTGGTGTATATTTAGATGGTTTTTCTCCCATCAACCGTGACCAATTATCTTCAATGGTTTCTACTTCTAACACGTCTACCTGTCTCTTGGACCCTATCCCGACTAGGCTGCTTAAAAACGTTTTGCTTTTAATTGGCAGCTATCTTTTGGATATTATCAATGTGTCTTTGTTAACAGGCCACTTACCACATTCCTTCAAAGTAGCTGTAATTAAACCTCTCCTGAAGAAGCCCACTCTGGATCCAGAGGTTTTGGCTAACTACAGACCGATCTCTAACCTCCCCTTCCTCTCTAAGATCCTTGAGAAAGTGGTCGCAAATCAGTTGTGTGACTTTCTACATCAGAATAGTTTATTTGAAGAGTTTCAGTCAGGATTTAGAAAACACCACAGCACAGAGACAGCACTGGTGAAAATTACGAATGACCTCTTAATGGCAGCAGATGAAGGACTCATCTCTGTAGTGGTCTTGTTAGACCTTAGTGCTGCATTCGACACCATTGACCATGACATCAGAGACTGGAGCAGTCGATTGGCATTTCAGGCACCGCACTAAGTTGGTTTAAATCCTATTTATCAGATCGATCTCAGTTTGTATTTGTAAACAATGAAGCCTCGATGACCACCAACGTTAGTCAAGGAGTTCCACAAGGATCTGTGCTTGGACCAATTCTATTTACCTTATACATGCTTCCTTTGGGCAATATTATCAGGAAACACTCCATAAACATTCATTGTTATGCAGATGATACTCAACTATATATATCGATAAAACCAGAGGAGACTAACCAACTCAATAAAATTCAAGCATGTCTTAGTGACATAAAAACATGGATGACCAGCAACTTCTTGATGCTAAACTCAGACAAAACCGAAGTAATTCTACTCGGCCCTGAGCACCTCAGAGATCAATTATCTGGTAATGTGATTTCTGTAGATGGCATTACTCTAGCATCCAACACCACTGTAAAGAATCTCGGCGTTATCTTTGATCGGGACTTGTCCTTTAACTCCCACATAAAGCAAATCTCAAGAACTGCATTCTTCCATCTACGTAATATTTCAAAAATCAGGCACATCTTGTCTCAAAAAGATGCAGAAAAATTGGTTCACGCCTTCGTTACTTCGAGACTGGATTACTGCAACTCCTTATTATCAGGCTGAACTAATAAGTCTCTTAGGTCCCTCCAGTTGATCCAGAATGCTACAGCTCATGTTCTCACTAAAACTAAGAAAAGAGATCACATTACTCCTGCACTAGCTGCTCTGCACTGGCTCCCTGTAAAATCAAGAATCACTTTTAAGATACTTCTCTTAACTTCCAAAGCCTTAATTGGTGATGCACCATCATATCTTAAAGAGCTTGTAGTACCGTATCGCCCCACCAGAGAGCTGCGCTCATTAAATGCGGGGCTAGCCCATGGCAGATTTTAGGATTCTGCTAGAAATTGCATACCCAACCTAAAAAGGGTGTATCTCTGCAACCACAAGGGCTATTTGAATAATGTTGGTGTTATAATACAGGCAACCCATGTGAGCTTTTGTTCAGATGTGTAGATATTAGTACATATGTTACTGGTTAAGAGTAAATAAAGATTGAAACACAGCAAAAATAGAAGTTTCAAGTCCGAATATAAAAAAAAACCCTTTCAGGATGATTATCTCTTTGAAATGACGTCTCACTAAGGCCTGAGTCTCTCTAATATCATAATACAATATGTAAACATTCCCTCTGCAAAGTTTGACTTTGAAAAAGTGAAGCGGAACAAAATTAGAGAGGGTTTAGTACAGAGAGAATTCAGGCGAGAATCTTTGGGGACGTTTTGGGCTTAATGTTGGCACCATCTGTGCCATTTGTGCCATCTATGCCATTTGTGCCATTTGCATTTTCTCATGTACCAAACCTTATATTTCACTTTTATATTATTTATGGTGTTCAATACACTTCAGTTTTTGGCTAAAGAAAATATAGGCAGCATTTGCTGACTGTAAAGCAATGAAGTGATTTATTTTCCTGTGTTCTTTGGTTCATATGTCAGTGATGCTTTGGAGCAGAGGGATTTGGTGAATATATTTGGAATCTGTGTGGAGTTGTCTTGCTTTTTGACTTTTTGACTTTGACTTTTTGATCTACTTTTTTCTGATAGCACCAAGCTACAGGTTGCTAGTTCCGGAAACATGCCGAGTTGACTTATGACAAAATTATGATTATGATATTTTAATGACTATTTTAGTTGGTGTTTGAGTTGTGTTGAAATGGCTCACTAATTATTGTAGCCCAGGTTCTCTTGATTAATTTGATGTGTAGCATCAATATATTTGTTCATGATTATTGTAATGTTTTACACAGTTTAAAAAAAAAAGACCCATATATGGGTCCGTGGGGCTTAAAGGGTTAAAGTGTAAAATGGGAGCCAGAGCCTTTAGTTATCAAGCTCCTCTTTTATGGAACCAACTTCCAATTTCAGTCCGGGAGGCAGACACAGTCACCACATTTAAGAGTAGACTTAAGACATTCCTCTTTGACAGAGCTTATAGTTAGGGCTGAGTCAGGTTTGCCCTGGTCCAGCCCCTAGATATGCTGGTATAGGCTTATAGCTGCTGGGGACGTTTAGGATGCATTGAGCACCTCTCTCCTCTTTTCTTTCTCCTATGTATGAATCTTCATCTCTCCATCACACATGACTAACTCTGCTTTCTCCCCGGAGTCCTTCTGACTTCACGTCTCGTCTCATGGGGTCATCGGACCCTATGAGACGGCATAGATCCCATCTGCTGATGGACCATCGATGGTTGGACCATGAGTTCCTGCCACCAGCTGTGCCGCTGCCCTGCTGGGACTCCGCCCACTCCTCCACTCGGGAGGTCTCCAAACTCTCCAACGTGGAATATGCCTAAATACGAACTATTGATAAACTCTGTCAAATTCCTTGAATGTATTTTAACTCTAAATCTGTCCTTCTGTACACATTACATCTATTGCATCTGTCCATCCTGGAGAGGGATTCTCCTCTGTTGCTCTCTTGAAGGTTTCTTCCCTTTTTTCCCCCTGAAGGGTTATTTGGGAGTTTTTCCTGATCCGATGTGAGGTTTTGGGGCAGGGATGTCTATGTGTACGGATTGTAAAGCACTCTGAGACAAATTTGTAATTTGAGAAACTGGGCTATACAAATAAACTGAATTGAATTGAATTGAATAAATAAAAAAATAATTTAAAAAAAGGCCCTAATCCCCGGGCACTAGGACCTGGAGGAGGCTGCTGCGCTTTCTCACTCTGCAAGGAGCGTCTCTCAAAGAGCCAGGATGACAGCCAATGAGTTGAGTTAAGCTCAACTCATTGGCCCCACTATTTAACTTTTCCACCTTAAAATAACAGCTTGAAAAAAATTGTGCAGCTACAATGACTTTTAATATGGCAATTTGCGCCTCCGCCACTGCCATCAGGGGTCTGTGGCCAGAAAACTGCTGAATGTAAGATGTTGGGAGCCGCCCGGTACTTCCGGTTGGGACCGGCGAAAGTACTTCAACTTGCTTTCTGGCAGTGATTACGCAACGTTGTATAGTGCCAGTACACGCTCGCAGGTGACTTTTTATTTGCTCCGCTACGCGACGCGTAGAGACAGAGTGACATGCTGCTGTGGTGAACACCGGGCCGCGGCTGAACGAGGCTGAACGAGCCTCGATCAGCTGTGAGCTCACTAGCCGGAAGAGCCATATATGGCTCGAGAGCCAGAGGTTTTACGACACCTGATAAACGATAAATACCTGAAGGGGGCGCTACAGGGGAAAAGTTACATAGTGTCGCTTTAAAGTAAACGATGCACCAAGTGACCTGAACATCCAGGTAGTTACAGAATGTCAGGAGTTGTTAATGAGTGTAATATTTTTCTCCATTGAACGATAAATCAGACACTGAATTAGTTCATCTTTATCTCAGTGAGTCTAAAAGAGCAGAATCAGAGTCATAGAGATAAAATATCCCTTTGACTGACATGTGTCTCAATGGATCCAGGGCTCTAAGAGAAGAGGCGGAGCTAAAGGCCCTCTGCTTATTAACATGAGGGCTGAACACTGACAGTGGGCAGATGACCTATTGTTCTTAACATCTTGAGGATGACTACGTGTCTTCATCTATGTTCTTCATCAGAATTTTGGGAAGAACAATCAAATTACCGTAGTTATAAAAGCTTTATGAGTTCAGTCGCGCGCAATTCCTGGATGCTTTACTTTCATTGGTTGCTGCATTAAATCTTACCCAGATACAACAGATACGTTTGTTTTCCGATTGGCTATTGTGTAGCCCACTTCTTTTTTTTGATTGGCTGATAAGTGGCAACTCACAGCTGACCTCCAGACTCCTCTGGTTTTCTCAACCTCATGTTTGCGCGCTGCGGCACATTAAAACATTAAATAGCCGAGAGTTTTTTTCAGCGTGAGAAATACGATGTGTGGCGGGAGTGAGTTAAGACCGAAATGCGTTAGTCTCACTTCTCAATGCGTGACACTTGAGAGCCCTGCAGACAACTTTCCGACGCTTCGGCTTTGAGAGACAGGTTGCAGATTAATGGTAGCGTCAGCTAGCGCCGGTGTTTCAGTGGTCAGCCAGACCAGAGCGAGGTGAGGAGTGGGTTACGGCAACCAACAAGGGGGCGTAACATAACGATGTAACCATACAGGTTGGGTTGAGGCAACAGTGAAACTCAAAGGCTCTGGGTTAGATGTCTCAATGTATAAAAGAGGCGTGTCCATCAGTTTTATTTTTTCTTACCAAGCTATACTGATTTGCAGGCAGTCTGGCGGGCCAGAGTTAAATTCAAACGGGCCGCTAGTTGAATAGGCCTGGTCTACAGGCCCAAGTGCTAGGGATCCATTGCTTCTGTCTTGCTCCCCGACTTGACCAATCCTGTTTGACAATGAGGTTCGGACCACCCCAGGTCATTTGAATATACGGACACATAAATGTCACACATAAATAAATAAAGAAATATGTGTGGTCACATAAATAGAGATATAAATAAATGAATAAATACAGAAATGTAGAAATGCCTGTATTTAATGATGTCCTGTTGAGTTATAACGTATCTTTATTAATTTCTGTATTCATTTATTATCGTATTAATTATATTATTTATACATGTATTTAAGCATTTATCTATTTATTATTGTATTTATTTATACATTTATTTAAGCATTTATTTATTTATTATTGTATTTATTTATACATTTATTTAAGCATTTATTTATTTATTATTGTATTTATTCATGCATTTATTGTATTTATTTATTTATTTATACTTAAGCCATTTTAAGTCCTCCATAGGTCAGAGCTCAAATTATGTTCAAGCCGTGTCTTACACAACATAAATACATTATTAAAAAAACATGAAAGATTAAAGGTTTGCTGAATCTAAAATCTCATGGAGAAAAAGAGAGATTAGAGACGGACGTCTTAATCCAACATACGCCACATTCTCTTTTACTTTTCACAAGGTTAAACTAGTCCCTGCGCATTCTTATCTAAGCTCAATGTAATTGTAAAGAGCAGGCTCATGACCCAGCTGAGGGACTCCGAGGATATTCTGATCAGTTACACCAACTCAGCAAAACACACAGCTGCTGTGGGTGCATGTTCAGCTCTTTTAAGGGGGACATATTATGAAAATTCCACTTATTTAAGTGCTTCTATATGTTAAATTGGGTATCTGGTATGTCTCCCAACACACAAACGCTGGAAAAAAACAACTCACGCAGCTTGTTGTGGTTCCTCTATTTCAGAAACGATATGCTTGAGTGCGTAGAATGGGATCACAATCTAATCCTACGTAGTTTTCGAACCATGCCCATGTAGGGAGTCTGGCTACGCTCCCCACCACTACATAAACACCAGGGTTGGCTGCTGATTACGGTGAACTTTTTTTTCCGCAAGAAGGTGGAATGTAAGGGAGATACCATTTCCAAAACGTGTAAGGGGTAAATACTAGTTTGTGAAAACACTTGTGAAAAGACCCTCTGGTCACACTAACTTATGGCGCCAGACGTTAGGGTGGTCAGGGTGACCAGACTTCCGGTTTTCCCCGTACATGTCCTGCTTTTGAGACCTAAAAAATGCGTCCGGGATTTTGCTTCGTCGGATATTTGTGTTTCTCTGGGTTTTCACAAACTATTATTTACCCCTTACGTTTTGGAAATGGTATCTCCCGAGTTCTGGCGGGAGGTCTGACGGTATAGAGAACAGTCATTGGTCAACCGATCTCAGGGTTGCCAGATACACAATAATTACCCTCCAAATAATACAACCATTTTGAGCATTTGGTACGATACTTCACCATTTCCAACCTGGCAACACGGAACACCTCCCCCACTCAAAACAGGTCAATCTGTGGGGAGGTGTTTTTGACAGGGTAAAAAGGGTGCCGTTTGAAATGATTCTTGTGGTATTTTGACCAAAATATGTTACAAACATTACATTAAGACCCCAAGGAACCAGATCAACTTGTGGAAAGATGGGCATAATATGTCCCCTTTAAATGAACTATATGAAGATGACACATTCACCCAAATTAGGTTCCACTGTAATTTCGCATCTCAACTCGATGGTGAGGTCCAGACAGTTTCTTAATTAAATTGATGGAGCGTACTTGCATGACATTGGACAATCATTTAAAGCACCCGACACCCCTGATGTTTTACCTAACATTTTCCTTCGACTAAATCCCACATCTGGCATCATCCTCTCCACAGTTCATGTCTCCAACTGAAGAAGGCTGACGCCTCAGTTATCTGGAAACATGTAATGTATTATCTAAAAGCGTTGTGTTGTCTGTGTAAGATTGAGTCGGTGTGCATGTATTTCTTTGTGCTGAGCCTTGAAGTGATATTTCACTATTTCTCATATGTGACCTAGGGTGGTGTAGTGGCACTGTCGCCTCACAGCAAGAGTATGGGTTCAATTCCCGGTCTGGGTGGTCCTTCTGTGTGGAGCTTGCATGTTCTCCCTGTGGCATCGTGGGTTCCCTCCGGGTTCTCCGGCTTCTTCCCACAGTCCAAAGACATGCAACTCAGGTTAATTAATCTCTAAATTGCCCATAGGTGTGAATGTGAGCGTGAATGGTCAGTCTCTATATGTTTTCTGAGATGGACTGGTGACCTGTCCAGGGTTTACCCTGCCTTTGCCCAATGGCAGCTGGGATTGGCTCCAGCGCCCCACGATAATAGATAGCTGACCTAAATATATCTGCATATTTGATAATTAAAAAAAGATATGAAGAAATAACCTAAACCAGAGTCCTTAATTCAAAACACTAAATGTTACGATTAAAACAAAACAACATAAAAACCATGAGATTATACATAACTGACAGTCCCCCCTGACTACATAACTGACAGTCCCCCCTGACTTGCATGAGAACAGGCTAGTACAGCGACTACCATGACCGGCAGCATGTACAGTTGTCAACTGCCATCATATCAACCAGGTCCGGACGCCAGACCCGTGCACACTCCCCCCGTCTCTGGAGGCAGTGCTGCTGAGTGTATTTTTAGACAGCGCCACCTTATAAGAGCAGCCTGGTCACATCACATCCGTGTATTTAAAGTGGAGCCCTCTCCCATCAACACAATGTGCCCTTTTTAGCAAGAGCCTAAGGTCAGGCTGCAGACGCAACATAGATTTATTGTGACATCTTAAAAAAAAGATGACAAAAAAAAAAGATGAAAAATGTGTGAGGCTGGTTCTGGTTTGATCCCAGATGTTGTTATTCTGCTTCAAAAGCAAATAAATACAGTAAAAAACGGAGGTGGTTTAGAAGAAACAAAACCAGTGTTTAAATAAAAAAGTACTAATACATTTGTATTATTAAAAAGAAGAAAAAAGTGCCAACATTACGCAGTAGGGAACGAAACACAAAGTTATCACACTTAAGATGTTGCCTGCATGTCATTGGAATACCTTGTTGGTATTGGTATTGAAGAGTGAGGAGCACATCAGCATCTAACCAGATCTAAGTGGAATCTGTACATATGTTTACATGCTGTGTAATCAATAACTAGTTAGCCATCTAGCTTGTAAACTTATGCTACCATTAAAAAATGGGGCGGTCTTTAGCCGAGTGTTCAGCGGAAGGATGAGAGTTAGCACCTCCAAATCTGAGGACATGGTGCTCCAGACTATTGCTCACTTCAGCGAAGGAGTTCAAGTATCTCGGGGTCTTGTTTGCGAGTGAGAGTAAGATAGAGCGGGAGATCAACAGCGGAGGATCGGTGGGGCTGCAGCAGTAGAACAGGCACTGCACCGGTCGGTCTACGTTCAGACCCTCACGTATGGCCGAAAGAAGAGGGCTGGGCTTAAAGATAGGGGTAATAAGCTCAGACATAAGGAGGGAACTTGGGAACATGCTGCCAACGCGACCCGATCCCGGATAAGCAGAAGACGATGGATGGATAGATAACAAGGAATTTTCAATAATGTTCCCTTTAAAAAACAAACAGAAAACCTAAGCAAAACAGAGATGGAAGGAGAGGAAAGGAAACTAATAAGGACATGGACATCAATGGAATAAGTGCAAATCAGAGTAAAGAAAAGTAAAGGATAGAAAAGTAATGGGCAAAAAAGGAGAGGAAAGTATAGACATGTTTAAGTGAAGAAAGGGTGGGGTGGGTGTATATAGTGCATAGATTATGGGGAAATGCAGTAAAAAACAAAACATAAGAAATATGTGTTCTTATCTTCTTCAGAGGTAATCAAGTAATCAAAGCAGAGATCAGAGTCCTCCACTACAATCTCTCACCTCCATCACACCGACTTTATACTCCCCTTGAAAGAAACATGGAGTGGAAATTCCCTTTTCAATGTGACATCAACACGAAATTCCATTACATCTCAACAAGCTTGTGTGTGAGTGGGGTCAGAGATGCCAAGTGCATGTAAACACAATGTATTTGTCTTCATTCAACACTCAAGGAAGAACAGAGGTTTTTTTTAAATAGTCTGCATTTTTCTTAGTGATGATAAGACCACAGTAAAAACACTACGGACAGGAAGATGTATAATTTACAAAGGACTCACATTTTCTGTTCTGAGCTTCTTGGCAGGGCAGCCTCCATCCACAGGATGTAGCATGTAAAACAGCCGCACTTTATTGGCATGTTTCCGACTCTGATGGAGGGAACATAGGAAACAAATGTGTTAATTAAGCCAATAAAGTGGATGATGCATAGTGTTTTTCAAAAATAATGTGCCATCACTTACCTTCTGCACTTGATATTATTGTATATAAATGGACCTGAACCTGTAGAGCTCTTTTCTGGTACCCCGACCGCTCAAAGCGCCCATTCATACACCCATTCATACACTGATGGGAGGGGCTACTGTTCCACCTGAACATCAGCAATAATCATGACACATTAACATGGGCTAGAGGAGCTGGGGATCGAACCACCGATTTTCTGATGGAAGGATGACCCTGCTCACCACTGAACCACAGTCTCCCCTTTGTGAAACTGTTCACCACAAAAGTGTCCAGAGGCATGCACACTTATAAGTATCACTTTTTTGCCCCAACTATTGTTCTATTGTTCTTAAATCAAACAAACAAAGTCCCCCACTCGTAAATTTGAATAACTTATGGGATTTAGACAAATACCCCAAATCACCGACATGGATTCTACCGGTTGATTTTGCATGGCTTATGGAAAGTAAGAGCACGTAGATTTAATATTGAATAAACATCCACTTTCTCGGTTGAAAATGTCTTTGAAATGAATAAAAAAAACTTATTAACAGCTTTTAGCCTTAATCAAAATCTCACAAAACTGACGGTTAGTCTCAAGGCTGGTGGGGACCTTAGTTACATCTCCCTCCCTTGATATCTCTCTCCTGGTGCTATGAAAAAGAACCGTGAAATGCCCCAAATATTCTTTTTGGTTCAAGAAACAAGGAAGCCTTTTCTGATGCGAGACCATTATGCAGGAAGACATCATTTATCAGTGCTTTCCAAAAGTGTTGTAAATTAATTAACACATCAAAAAGAATCATGTTTAAATGAAATACATCCGTACTGTGATATTGAAGGTCAGCTATTTTTGTATATAAAAATAAATGTCAACTTTTATTGATCCCCGTTGAGAAATTCTTCTGTACATTTGACCCATCCTTAGTTATCAAGGAGCATTGGGCTGCAGTGAATACCGGGGAGAAAATGGGGGTTGCTCAAGGACATTTCCATATGCAACTATGGGGAGAGCGAGGATCGAACCAGGTACCTTGTTGTTACGGGATGACCACTCTCCCCATGAACCACAGTCGACCCCCAACATGTGTTTGTGTAAACCAGTCAATAGCAGGGCAAAAACACATTTTCCATCGAGAAACACCTGCATTGCCATTCTTTTCTCTTCTTTTAATGAGGAAATACTCTCCATTTTTGAAAAGACTGATGCTATTGCAGCATCTATGCCAACCCCAATAGGCACCGCAGTAGTTACAACGTCTTCACAGGGTGATGTTTGGGCCAAACCTACTGTAGGAGCCATTGTTGTTACTTTGGACCTCCCACCACTAGGTGGGGCAAGTTTGTTTTAAGGTGTTGTTTTTCCCTACTTAATGAGGTGAAGTGGGAGGCCAGGTGTTGCTTATTGACGAGTCCAACCAGTTTTTGACCGTCAGAATGTGAGCCAGGTCTGTACGAATGTAATGATAGTGAATAAAACTATAGGAGAAGCAATCGGGACTCTTGGTGTTACTAAAACCGCGTCTAAACCATCAACAATGAGCAGCCAGTAGTGGCCCACGTTAAAAAGGTAACGGGGGCACTACACCTACCATATAACCATCAACTGATGAGATGGGTTGTTGCGTCATCTTGTGATCCGGCAATTCTCGGTGCCCTGTTACTGCCGAGTATAATTCAATTCAATTCAATTTAGTTTATTTGTATAGCCCAGTTTCACAAATTACAAATTTGTCTCAGAGTGCTTTACAATCTGTACACATAGACATCCCTGCCCTAAAACCTCACATTGGATCAGGAAAAACTCCCAAATAACCCTTCAGGGGGAAAAAAAGGGAAGAAACCTTCAGGAGAGCAACAGAGGAGGATCCCTCTCCAGGATGGACAGATGCAATAGATGTAATGTGTACAGAAGGACATATTTAGAGTTAAAATACATTCAAGGAATCTGACAGAGTTTATCAATAGTTCATATTTAGGCATATTCCACAATGGGGAGTTTGGAGACCTCCCAAGTGGAGTAGTGGGCGGAGTTCCAGCAGGGCAGTGGCACAGCTGGTGTCAGGAACTCACGGTCCATCAGCAGATGGGATCTATGCCGTCTCATAGGGTCCGATGACCCCATGAGACGTGAACTTAGAAGGACTCCGGGGAGAAAGCAAAGTTAGTCATGTGTAGGGTTGGGTACCGGAAACCGGTGCTTTTGTGGCACCGGTTCCAACACATTCGGTATTACCCGGATCGAAACGTGAAACGCAGCGCACATTTCGGTGCTTCTTTCCGGTGCCTGAGCTGATTGAAATTGAAAAAAACTATTGTTGTGAACGTCTCTGGTGACTCCACCCTGTCAGCAGGTTACGATAGACAATCATATTTAACTTTGACAGCGGAGGCATGCGCCGTTTGTGACTACGTGAACCCGCTGAGCACATCAGCGTCAGGCTGGACGCGATGGGGAGACCGTCACCGGTCCCCTTGAACACGGGGAGACCGATGAATACAAGAGCAGCCAGAAGTCAGATTAGTACCGTAACGTTGATTGCAAGTCTTGCATTCATAAAATTAGGCCATGAAATAATAAATTAACCATTATAACCATGTTTAAGCTAGCTCGTAGCTCGCGCTAGCTCGTAGCTAGCGAGAGCTACGAGCTACGTGCGTGACAGTCTGCTAGCAGATACAGCGGCCCCGTCTGTATACCCGGTGTTACCGGGAATATAATAACGGAGGAATAAAGACCGCGGGGCGTCACTTTGTCTCAGTGGAGCTCTCGCTATCAGAAGCAAAACTTTATGTGTCACATGTCATCTTCAGGACCTCTGATTGGTTGTTCTCTTTGCCCATCAACACAGTGACAGGTTTAACCCTATAAGGTCTGACCATGACATATCACATCATATAATGGAGAACACGTATTGTGTATGTTAACAGTCTGATATTCGTTATTTGTCAGTGCTCCATGCTAACGGCTTCTACAGGGAATATGGCTAACGAGAATTTTAATGTCCTCGTGCGTTTAAAAAAAATATTGGTTCAGGCACCGGTATCGTTTTAAAAGTACCGGTTTAGCACCGGTATCGGAAAAAACCCAAATGATACCCATCCCTAGTCATGTGTGATTGAGAGATGAAGATTCATCCATAGGAGAAAGAAAAGAGGAGAGAGGTGCTCAGTGCATCCTAAAACAGTATAATCACTGTGATGTACTAATGATATTGTGATAAAAACTTTCTTTCACAATTAAGTTAACTCCCTGTTCAAATAGGATTTCTGAGCACCAAGCTGTGTCAATCTGTGATTGATCTTTTTGGGAAAAAGTCACCCACTATTGACTCTACCTGAACATTGCACCATGCCTCTTCTGTCCTTTCCAATACATGCTTCCCGTTTTCAAAGATTTGGCTTCCGTTTGTGCCAGCTATTATATGTAGTGAGAGACTGTCAAATAAAGTGCACTGGGTTATATTGATAATTAGTGTTTGGTTCACAGAGGGCGAAGCAAGAGCATTCATCCTGGAAAGGGATCCTCCTCTGTTGCTCTCCTGAAGGTTTCTTCCCTTTTTTTCCCCCTGAAGGGTTATTTGGGAGTTTTTCCTGGTCCGATGTGAGGTTTTGGGGCAGGGATGTCTATGTGTACAGATTGTAAAGCACTCTGAGACAAATTTGTAATTTGTGAAACTGGGCTATACAAATAAACTGAATTGAATTGAATTGAATTACCAGCAGCCTATCGATCCAGCAGGATCTGATATCACATCCACTACAGAGGGGACACAGGAGTTGGAAGGACAGATTAGTTGATCCGAAAATGATTCTGCTTCAAGAGAAGAAGCATCAGATGTCAGGAGAAGTGATCCAAAAAGAGGAGGGAAAACCACACGTGATATAGTCATTGCATCGTAAACCGTCCCTCATCTGTGGCTGAGGTTACAAGATAGCATCTCATGAGGCCTGTTTCCGGTGCATTATTCTGTCAGGCAGAACAACAGCCACTTGCTTCTCTTAACAAGGACATGACAGACAAACTCATCCCGCCTGGACCAGAGTGAAAACAAGACTGCGATAATCTATTAGTCTTGCTGGTTTGGATTACTTTAAACAAATCCTCCTGCAAGTATACAAATAAAAAATAGAAATAGTATGCCACATTGAGTTCAAATGAAGGCACATTCAATCTGGTTTACTCATACAATTGTATGAACCCCTCAATACAAGATGCTCATTAATAACACATGTTTAAAATAAGAGCATTTGGAATTGCAACTTTTCTCCCCAATTTACCACTGAATAGCCAGAATAATACAACTAACTGGACTTCTTCTTTAAATTGTGTCTTTTTAGACAGTTCAAACTGTTGGGAAAGGAGATAAGGATATGGATAGATGCTTTTTAACATCTGACATTTATGAAGCAGAAGAACCAGACTATCAACCAGAATATAACATACATTTCCCATGAAGTCACTGTTACAGGGGAACCATTGGCAGCAGGCTGGGGTTTGACTCATCCCCTGTAAATACATCTTTTTTTCTTCTTTCCATTACCTGCAATCAATTGCACTTCTAGTGCCCAGGTGCATTATTTCTTATGTCACCCTAAAGTGCCTTTTACGCACTGAGGTAACATCTATTCTTTGCAGCAGAGGGCTACTAGAGAGTTCCTGAGAAGAAATGTCCACACCCGAACTGGATAAAATGTTCCATTCGACTAGCTTACAGACATTACAGCAATAGGACTATTGTACATATTGGCCTTCATATTTTCACATTTTTAATTATACACATTGGCTGATTATTTTTAATTGTGATTAGATATTATTTCTTAATTTATTTGCATAATTTCCTAATCACAACCTGGGACCTGCTGCATATGAAATTACAATTGGTATTGCCTTCTGCCCAGAGTCACAGCAATGTTAACATATCCTGAAAAGAGTATGATGCTGGAAGTCTATCAAGGATTAACTGAAGCACACAGTAGCTTTACATTTTGGATGGTAAGAAAATGCATTTTCTTCCAAAACAACAACTCAAACCGTCAGCATGGCTCTGATGAAAGGTAACACAATCTAACAACCCTCTTAAATTGACAAATTAACATATTACATCTACATTAATAAATGAGAAGACTGTGGTTTTACAGGGGGGCATGCACATAATTATTTCCCAGCCAGGAGGAGTGATTTCCTTGTTCCTGAGAACAATAAATAATTAAACAAAACCTGACCCATAAACCACACATTTGTCTTCTGAAAGGGTACATGTCAGTGACCTTAGTTGATCATTCCAGGTTCTTAACTCTGAATCCTGATAGATAAAATTATATTCCGAAAATTAAAGAGTTTATTGGACCGTAAGTAAAAAAACATTTGTTACATAGGGCATATTTATCAATGTATTGATGCCAACAATATTTCATTTAGAAACAATAACAAATGACCATTACTTTAGGAACATTTAATTTAGTTCTTATTTTTCTCCAAACAGAAACCTTTTAGACCTTTTTATTTCATCTTGTGGTAAGAGAACAACATATTTCTGTCCTTGTTCAGGCAAAGATGGACATTTCCCACAGTAGACATGGGAAAAGTGATTGCCTGTGGAGTGCTTGCATCCCTGTTTGGTTTCCCATCTAGGGAAGTGATCAATGCAATCCTTTTCTCACATCGTTGCAGAGGTAATGAGGCATTACAGATGCTACTTTGGTTGGTTTACAGATTACATACATAACATTACCAATGATCCCACAGCAGACTCATTTCTGTGTAATTTGTGAAGGCAATCAAAATCAACTTGTAGATACTTCAAACTTGCTCGGCATGGCAAACGAATCATAATGAAACAAAACACACAGATGTTTATTAAAGCTACTCAATTTTAGAGTTTTAATGTTGGCAGCGCAATTTGTGAATTGCACAGAAGGAATATATGTCTCAGCCATAAAAATGCATATAAGACATTAGCTTACGAGCAAAACCTTGATTTACCATGAGTAAGAACATGTAGCTGGGTGTTTTGTTGGCTACATGCTTTGGGAATGTGATGGCACTCATGGAAGGAGGAAGCCGATTGTAGTAATTTGGCATACACATGCAGAACCACTGGAATGGACCTTTTTAAAAGACCTGATGACCTGAACTATTTTATAAAAGCTTGCATGTCATATACATCAGATCCTTCGCTGCTCATAACACACTCTAACTGCCTCGCATTGATGCCTGTCATACAATTCAGATAAAACACAGATCAAAGTTTTTTGTGACTCAGAATAGAGCAGTCTTCTGGCAGCCTCAGTGAGCCCTCTAATTATAGCAAGTTTGTTAAAAGCCTTTGTAACTGAGGTCAGATAACCTAAGAGGACACCCAGGACTGATCCGTCTTACTTCGTTGCTCCTGGACGATTTAGGGAAAGGGTTTCAGGGATTCTGTCCCAACCAGGCATCATCACATGAATCATCACTCATTTAACCTAAAACAGCAGGCTTCTGCAGGGTTTTGTTACATGTGTTTCCGAAAGAAAGACCTACGAAGATTTGACACTTCCAGCAGATAACGAATAAAAGTCGCTTTTTAAAAACAAAGCAGCCGAGCAGAGAGAACGGTTCAACTGTTGCCTAACATCCAGTAGCAGATTGATTGCTTTCCACACATTGTCTGCTTCAGGAAATACATTTGAAAAAAAAAGCTTTGACAGACTAGGTGAGCTCGAGTGAGGACTAAAGGATGACAGTCTCAGTCTGTCATTCCGCCACTTTAATCCAGGCTGAAATATCTCGACATCCACTTGATAGATGGTTGTACGTTCAATTCAGTTTATTTTGTACAACCCAATATCCTATATGGCAAATTCGCCTCAGTGGGCTTTACAATCTGTACACATATGACATCCGTGTCCCAGTACCTCATATAAAATCAGGAAAAATTCCCAAGAAACTGAAAAAAAAACTTTTATAGGTTAAAAGAAAAGGGAAGAAACTTTCAGGAGAGCAATAGAGGAGGATCCTATAAGACGTGAAGTCACAAAATCTCTGGGAAAGAAGCATAGTTAATAGTTGTAGTGGTTGGTGGTCGGAAATTAAAACCCTGCCTGGGATTATGAGCCGAGTCATGCACAAACTGTGATAGGATTCAATCTAAGTGCGACTGGAATCTGCATCTCACACTCTTTAAAATCTGACATGCTTCACCAGCTAATTACCTTCCTGTCAAAATTATTCTGGGCAATTTCAGTTAATCGCCTTCCAAGAGCCGAAAGGACTGTTCCACCGATCGCTTTCTCTTTTCCCTCATCAACGGCGCTTTAAAAAAAAAGAAGGGCAGACTAACAACTGATCTCGCAGGACTATTACCATTAATAACCTCTCCTCCGCGCCACCGTTTCCCAGTGAGACAGGCTCGTAATTAAACTGTGTAAACGCAGCTGCATTACAGTGAACTAAATAAAAAGAACTAAGCGTCTCAGCGGTGCCATTTCAGCATACAGGAGAAGCTTTGGGACCACAAACGTGCCAATGTTGGGAAACATTTGAATCACTTTCTAAAGAAAAAGCACATGGCACGATGACAGATTTCTGAGGAGGCCACAATCATTTTTTTTTATTTAAATTTATTAAAGACTTTTATATAAAGGCAAAGTAGCTTTGCTGTTGATTGTGTGCCACATTCTGCACTGATCACACTGAAGGCTCATTGCAGCAGATATTTTCAGTGGCACCACAATGATTCCTTCTCATTCCATTACTGACGATTATTTTCTGTCGGCACTTGAAACAGCTAATATTTCCATCCCATTGACTCCAAAGCTTATGGAAATGACAGTGGATGATTGATGGGTGGACATCACCCATGCAGACGCAGAAGAGAGCATCTCTAAGCTCTCTGGTCGACCTGCTGTAACTATTAGGAGACTTCCCTGGGCTAATGGTGTGTGAGAAGTAATTAAAGCGACACTATGTAGTTTTTCCCTTGTAGGGCGGCTAGCCCCCTTCAGGTATTTAACGTGGGGGGGGAGGGGTAGTGAGAGTTTGCCGTACATCCGGGTACTATACAGCCTGCGACCGGGCGGCTAAAAAATCTTACATTCAGCAGTTTTCTGGCCACAGACCCCCGATGGCAGTGGCGGAGGCGTAAATCGCCATATTAAAAGTCATTGTAGCGGCACCATTTTTTTCAAGCTGTTATTTTAAGGTAGGAAAAGTTACATAGTGTCGCTTTAAGCAGGGATCAGGGAAATTAGTTTCTTTAATAATCTGAAAAACATGTTGAACTAATACCAGAATGCAGCAGGGCTGCAAGAAGAAAGAAAAAACTTTGTACACACATTCATCTATCTATCTATCTATCTATCTATCTATCTATATATATATATATATATATATATATATATATATATATATATATATATATATATATATATACAGGCGGATGTGAGGTTGTGGGACAGGGATGCTGTATGTACACCACCTATTTTTTTGACCAAAATGTTCTACAGTCTATGAAAGTAATCCACTAATAATGTAAATTTTGCTTCATTAGTTTCCATTAACTTAACATATATAATGTAGTCTTCCTTTAGTTACCAGTTCACTAAACTGCTCTGCTTGGCTGCACCATGTATGGCGAAAACATTTCTCTTGAATTCACTATTCAGATTTCTTTGAACATTTTTAACTGTTTGGCATTAGTGATCTTTTTTTTTTTTGTGACAAAATACAAGTGACAAATAATCATATTTTTAAATGATAGAGGCTTTCAGGGCATTTAAAGTGTCAATCAAGGGGTCTCTGACTCCCTGACACCACCCATATTTAAGAGTGCTCATTGTGCACCACGTTCTGCCTGCATTATGGGTGTCAGGTCTCAACCTGCCTCTTAAATTCGTGGAATATACCAAAATATGAACTATTGATAAACTCTGTCAAATTCATTGAATGTATTTTAACTCTATATCGGTCCTTCTGTACACATTACATCTATTGCATCTGTCCATCCTGGAGAGGGATCCTCCTCTGTTGCTCTCCTGAAGGTTTCTTCCCTTTTTTCCCCTTGAAGGGTTATTTGGGAGTTTTTTTTCCTGGTCCGATGTGAGGTTTTGGGGCAGGGATGTCTATGTGTACAGATTGTAAACCACTCTGAGACAAATTTGTAATTTGTGAAACTGAGCTATACAAATAAACTGAATTGAATTGAATTAAATTCCATTCAATTATCCAAACCTCTCATCTTAATCAGGGTCACTTATTTTCTCAAATATTATTTTCAAAAAACAAACCCACCTGGGCCTCTCTAGTCTACCCTCCCTGTCCATGACTGGATATATCAACGTTATGACCAGACCACTGGAGTCAACAAGTTGCAAGAACAAATAAGCATGCTCCAAACAGACACTGCTCTACTGCTTCTGAAATATACCTGTTACACAATTTCTAGATTGCTTCTCTTCTAAATAACTCAACTTCACAGACTACACTAATACTCTATATTTCCCTTGTGGGCTTCTCATAGCTCAAGAAAGACAGATGTTAGTTGACATTTGACTTTTCTGCTGCTGAAAAGCTGCACTACTTTATTCATGGGTGTAGGGCTGCAACAGATATTTCTTCTATTATTTTCGGGTGTGGTTTGTCAAATGTACTTCAACAATACGGTTCCTATGGATAATTTAATACATTTTAGATTTAATGTCGGATAGCTTTCAGATAAAAATTACTTTGTGGAATTGTAGGGGTCTGAACAAACTTACAAAAGTGAAACAAGTAATGAGCAGGATAAAATCCTTGAAATCAAAAGTAGTATTTTTACAAGAAACACATCTGTTGATTGAAGATGTTTCCAAAATAACAAGAAGGTGGCAGGGTCAAGTGTTGTCTGCACCCTACACCACTCATGCTAGAGGGTTCATGATACTAATTCATAAATCTGTCCCATTACGGGTACAAAATGTAGTTAAGGACTCTGCTGGTAGATATATTATGGTCCAGGCCAGGTTACTATCTGAAACCATAAATCTGATAAATGTCTATGGTCCCAATGAAGATGACCCTAAATTCTATGATAATTTATTTTTGACCGCATCAAATTTTCCTGGACAATATATAATAGCTGGTGACTTTAATTGCACGTTAGACTCTTCAAGACAGGTCGACTGGTGTAGATGATACTCACAATAAGTCGAGAAAGACGATACACCATTTTATGAAGGAATTAAACCTGTTGGATATCTGGAGACATAATAAACCTAGTACAGTACAGTATTCCTGCTATTCTAGCACTTATAAAACTCACTCACGCATAGACTACTTTTTAGTTTCAGCACTACTTGCCTCCAAAATTGACGAATGTCATTATAGTAGTATAGTCCTTTCTGACCACGCAGCTGTATCCCTGACCTATGAAGATACTAAATTAAGGAGTGATCCTCCGAGATGGCGTTTCCAACCGGGATGGATTACGGATCCCACACTCATAGATTTCTTAGATAAACAAATAGACCTGTATTTTGAATGTAACAAGTCCCAGACCTCTGCTAGTACAAGATGGGAAGCTTTCAAGGCCTTTATTAGGGGCCAGATTATTTCTTTCACCAGCTCAAAAAAAAAGGCTACACGACTTGAAATGAAGACATTAGATGAGGAAATTAAAAAACTGGAAACAGAAGTCTACCATAACAGACATATATCTATAGATGTACATTCAAAACTGCTACTGCTTAGATCTCAGTTCAATGAATTGGCAGCTAACAAAGCAGCGGCAGATTAAATGAGACTCAAACAGTCCTACTATGATCAGGGGGAAAAGCCCGGAAAACTTCTAGCATGGCGTATTAAACAACAACAAACAGAAAGATCTATTAATTGTATTGAAGTCCCAAGTGGTAAAACTATAGTGGACCCGACAGAGATTAACGAGACTTTCAGAGTCTTTTATGAGAGATTATACAGCTCTGAGTGTTCTCCTAATCTGGACACCCAGACACAATTCTTAGACAACCTTGATATTCCCAAAATTTCGGAAGAGGAAAGCAGAGCATTAGATCAAAATATAACTGTATTGGAAATTGCAGAAGCGATTGGCTGTATGAAGGCTGGTAAATCGGCCGGCCCGGATGGCATCCCTATAGATATCTATAAAAAAATTTCAAACAAAATTAATATCACCCCTTTTGGAGATGTTTCAGGAATCCTTTGAGAATGGTCTTCTCCCCACATCTATGAGGGGCGCCTTAATCACTTTACTTCCAAAGCCAGGGAAACCAAATACAAAATGTGAAAATATGCGTCCAATTAGCCTTCTTAATTCAGACACAAAAATAATTTGTAAAATTTTAGCAAGAAGATTGGAGGACCTTCTTCCTAGGGTGGTGGGGGAAGACCAAAATGGGTT
Source organism: Liparis tanakae (assembly GCA_036178185.1). NCBI lineage: Eukaryota > Metazoa > Chordata > Actinopteri > Perciformes > Liparidae > Liparis > Liparis tanakae. The sequence goes on along the minus strand of CM070094.1, from coordinate 7,027,185 downwards.
TATTCAAGGGAGACAGGGTTTTGATAACGTCAGGCGAGTGCTCAATATTTTACACAGTCAGAGAGAGAAGACAGAGACGGCCTTACTTTCACTTGATGCAGAGAAGGCCTTCGACCGTGTTGAGTGGCCCTATCTGTTTGAGGTGTTAAAACAATTTGGCTTTGGAGGCACATTCATTAAATGGGCTAGACTGCTTTGCACAGGGCTCACTGCAGAAGTTTTGACTAATAGTAAGGTTTCTAAACCTTTTAACATCTGTCGAAGTTGCCCGCAAGGGAGCCCTTTATCGCCATTGCTTTTTATCCTTGCGATAGAACCATTTGCTATAGCGGTGAGGTCACATAGCGATATTTATGGAATTCGAGAGGGTCATTTAGAACATAGGATAGCTCTCTTTGCCGATGATGTAATATTAATGATTAGAAATCTACATAGGTCTATCCCAGCGCTGCTAAATCTTATTGAAACATTTGGAAAAATATCCGGTTATAAAGTTAATCACTCAAAATCATCTATAATGCTACTTAATGAAATAGAGAGGAAAAATAGTCCTGTATGTGCTTCTACTTTCAAGTCAACAGATCATTTTACATATTTGGGAATAAAAATTGTCCCTGAGGTGAATAAGATTGCTCAGATAAATTATGACCCAATTTTGGAAGCTAGTATTTCTTCAATAGAGCGTTGGACATCCTTACCTATCTCCATGATTGGCAGGATTAACATCTTAAAAATTAATATACTCCCCAAATTTCTTTATTTGTTCCAGAATATCCTGCTGCCTCCTCCCTCATGCTTGTTCACAAGAATCAAGAAACTGTTTACCAACTTTATTTGGCAAAATAAACGTCCCAGATTACGTCTATCTTTACTTTATTTACCATATGATCGAGGAGGCCTTAAATGCCCAAATATCCAATGGTATTACTGGGCAGCTCAATTGCGGTCAATCATGTTTTACTTTTCTCCCGGAAGTCCCCCTGCTTGGATTGATTTGGAATCTTGCTCTGTTAAACCGAGTTTACCATTGCACTTGTACTTGTACTCAGCAGGCCGTAAATATTTGAAGAAAAATACAGACAACCCTATTATATTAAACAAGATTGATGTTTGGTTTGACACTTGCAAATATTTGAATATAAATGTGTCCCATTCACGTTTCAGTCCTATTTGGGGTAATGCCAACTTTGAACCAGGGCTAAAGGATAGAAGATTTAAATTATGGGCTGAAAAGGGGTTAAGGAAAGTGCAGGACATGTACAGGGAAAAGGATAAAGTATTTATGTCTTTTTCGGAAATATGTACCAAATACGACATTCCAAACAATCATTTTTTCAGATATCTTCAGTTTAGGAGTTTTATATCTTCATCTCAAAACCATTCATTAGTTATACCGACCATTTCTGCATTAGAAGTAGCAGTCACTAGATTATGTTATGATAAAGGTTTAATTTCAACTCTGTATGACTTGTTTGTGTCTGGATCTATTGAATCATCAGAATCAAAACTGAGATTATGGAAGGAAGATATAGAGGAGGAGATATTTTTAGAAGAATGGAGTAAGGCATGTACAGAAGCACAGAGGCAGACAGTCAGCAGCAACCTGAAACTTCTACAGTATAAATGGCTGATGCTCACATATATAACTCCTGTAAAATTGCATACGTTTAATGATAACATTCCTGATACCTGTATTAAGTGTGATGAGGCAAAGGGGACATTGTTTCACTGTATATGGGAATTCGGGAAATTGAAAACCTTCTGGCAAGATGTTGTTAATATGATTGATCAAATTTTATCAAAGAAATTACCATTGACTCCCAAGCTTTTTATTCTTGGTGTATATCCTATCACATCACTTCTACAAAAGAAAGAGTTAAGATTCATAGATATGTGTATATTACAAGCTAAACGTATAATTGCCCTTAATTGGAAAAGTGTTGATGGCCCAAGAATTGGTATGTGGGTGAAAGAAATGGCCTCAAACATGTCAATGGAAAAGATGATATATATTGTTCGACGTAAACAGAATATTTTTGATAGTATCTGGGGACTTTTTAGGTATTTCTTAAGGCACAATACTAATGTTGGCGACTTGATTCAGCAAGAACAGGCTCGGGGGGTCTGATTATGTACATTGAATAGTAGGAAAGACAACAACAAAAAACACCCATTACTCAGTTTGTAAAGTATATTTTTATGTTTATGTTTTACTTTCTTTTTATTTTATTTTCATTATCTGTTTTTAATTGAACTATTATTTAGTTACTTTATTATTATGGGAGGGGGAACAGAGTGAAAATGTTTGCTGTTTATTGTCCTGTTGATATTCAACCTGATGTGACCTGCAGACTGAAAATCAATAAATACATTGTTATTGTTATTGATTGTATCCACACAGCGGCACGCATTTCCATTTCTACATGGTGCCGCTAACACTTCTCCTCGGCTCTAGGTATCGCGTCCCCTGATGTGCACGTAGGTGAGCTCAGTCCAACGAGCCGGCAGAGAGCGTCCAATATGTCCCGTAAAAGATACATGCAATATATCCGCATGGTGAAGATGGACCAAGTCGCTCTCCTGCAAGCAGTACTCAGAGTAGCTCTCCTGCTCCGGGTTCAAGTGCAGAAATGAGCCAAAGAGACAGTCATTGCAGAGCCTCATTAACGGTATCTGTGACTCTGCAGACTGGAATGACAGACAGCAACCAATTTGCATTTCACTCATTGCTTATTTGAAAATGGAACAAACCGATTACTTGAATTGCAAACCAAAGGATAACACTTTAAAAAACCTTGCTTATAAACTACTTGGCCACTCTTCACTTAATTTTCTTTTACCCATATTTTGTTTCTAGTAAGTCCCCTTTAAAGCCTCATCAAGATAAAGTGATTCATAGTTCAGTACTACGGCTGCCGTTTACTACTGTCAGCCTGTGATATTCTGTATTTATATATCGATATCATGCCGCTGTTGTCAGCACTTTGTGTTACATTTGATCTTGTTGAATAGTGCGTGCATGCGCTTTCAACTTTGCTGTGGGTGGGCGTGAGTGGTTAAAAGAAATAAACTGTGGATTCCGGGATTTAGTCAGCACTAACCCAGAGGAGTCAACATATTAAATAATAGAAAATAATATTGGCAGGTAAATAATTGTTCGCCCGCCGCACACTTCATTGTCTATAACTATAGAACTCTGTTAAATAAACACAAAGAAAATAACAATGAGTCTCCAGTTGACATTCAAATTTACAATTAGATCAAATATTCGCCTGTCCAAGCAGTTCGGGCAAACAAAAAATGCACCAAAAAGCATATGTTGAAGTATTTTTTTAACATAGTTCTCAGTAAATTGACATGGATGAAAATGAGTATTTAGTTAATAAATTCAATTAAACATTTTTACACTTGAAATACATTTAAAAAAACATTGTTACAAGCGCTTCATTAGAAGCAACCTGAGGCCTTTATTGTACATAGTCTTTTTGTAAATGTTTATTTTCTTTTCAGCTTTCACTAATCATTATTCAGAGTTATTCCAAAACAAATATGTTCTCTTTTTATGACGATACATATTTTGTATCAGAATCTCAAAAAGTGCAGCCTGGTACTGTTGTTACCATTTTAAAGACTGAATCTTCAAGCGCAGCTCAAAAGGAATAATTATAGACACATCTATGCATACAAAAATGAAACATCATCCTCTTACAAGTCCAAGACAACCTCTTCTATCTGGAGGAAAGTAATATTTTCCCATCCGTTATTTCCCATCAGTTTCTTTTCTTTTCACCGTTACCCAAACATGTCATGTTGCATTAGACCCCAAATATAAAAGAGAATCCAGATATGCTTCATCTCCACGAGACAACAGGCAAGTGCTGTATTCAGCATTCCCCACACAATAACAAAATTAATATTTGATTTTGATTGGTGCAATCACTTCCCGTCTCCTGCAACACCCCGAAGAACAAAGCAGTTCTCCAGCTACCCTTGGAGAGTTGGAACTACTCTAAATATACCTCCACAGCACCCTGCAGGAAATACAGTTTGACTTGTTAAGAGTTCTAGAAGAAAAGTTGACTGGAAGACAAAGGAAGGCAAACTTAAAACCGTAACGCAGCAACAACAACAAATATCTGATGAGATTTTACCTTAGCAGCCACCTGCTAGGAACAACAATGGGGAAATCAATGAAGAAATATTCAAATAATTTTATTATGGTTTTCAAAAGAGTGCTTTCAAATCCTGTTACTGCAGATTTCATACAGCAGCAGGAACGTAGTCAGACTCAAAAGGGACATTGACGACATAAAGGTCCGCTACCTGACTGCATCCAGGCAGGAGGAAGGAAACCAACTGGCTGCTTTGCTTGTACGATAGCTGATCAGAGTATCCAGACTCATGCATACCTTCCAGAAGGAGAATTTACTGTATACATACTAGGCCGGTACTATACAGTGTTCTGACATCCAACTAATTACATTAAATGGTACATTTTTCAATTCAATTCAGTTTATTTATGTAGCCCAATTTCACAAATCACAAATTTGTCTCGGAGTGCTTTACAATCTGTACACAGACATCCCTGCCCCAAAACCTCACAGTTAAATGGATTTGATATAGCACCTTTCTACCCTTCCGACCAGCCAACACACGTTACACACCTAGTCAACATTCAACCATTAACACACACACACACACACAACAATGCTAAACTTGAAATGCAACAGCAGCAGAGATCAGCAAGGAGTCCTGTTTCACTATTCACATGCAGAGAGGACAGTTGACTGACAAGACGATGGGGAAGGAGCAAGTGTTGTAGCAAGAGAGCAAAAGCATCTATTAGGCAATATGTCTTCGAGTGTGAAAGGCGTACAACAAGAGAGTGATTCCACCAGGTGAAACAGTGCCGCGAAGTAGGCTGCCGGATCACAAACATTGCCTATTCCACCGGATGCACCACAGCAAAGCAGCTGACTTCGCTGGTCCACAGAAAATATGCAGGCGCAGCAAAAGCTGGACCTGGAAAAGCCTGGACACATATCCAATGTTTAAGATCCAAGTGAGAGTTCCGAGTTGAGATACTGGGCGGCGTCGACAAATATAGTTTCTTCTAAAATGTCTGTAGTAAAGCTTGTCGAGACACGTTTATTAAGCATGGAGAAATGTCCTCACCATGGCATCCTGAGTATATACTGAAGTCAGTCAGGGATTGTTACACAGTGTACATAAAGGAATTTGTTGAAGAAAACAAACGCCCAGCTCTTTCCAGGAGCTCTCAATGACCACAAGCAGCAATTAAGATTATGTTGAGATAACTAATTCCTCACAAACTTAGCACACAAGATGGTGTAATACTTAGTTAGGTCCAATGAAATCCATTGTTGCATCAAACACCGTATCAGCATTAGTATTTCAGGAGAGTGATGATATATTGATGGCCCAGCGATTCTAAACCTAAATAGGATCCGTTAGTGGTAGAGAACAGATCTTAAACAACCCAATCAGGTAACCAAACACAACCTCTATAGAGTATTGTAAAAAAGCTTAATGGCTGTCGAAAACAAGTGCATGGAAAGCTCCAAACAGGAAATGAAAAAAACTAAAACAAATATCCCAACAGAAATAACCCACAAATGACTTGAAACCACATTCAGAGATGTATTAAACATAAAGCCTGCCTGTTTGTGGACCCTAAAGCAAATCGTTTAAAATAACAAAAAGCTAAATCTGACACCTTTAACATCTGTGTGTGAGAAACTGTCAAACTAAATCAAAATCAATATTGTGTTTTGCGTTTCATTTTTAATTGACCCGTCTTTTATGTCTCGTGTTCACTTCCCTTCCTGACATTTTTCTACCTTGGTGATGGTCTGACCCAATTTAAAACCTGTGTCATCCCTCTGTTCACCCGTGTCCATCTGCATTTGGGTCGAACCCCTGTCGTCCTTTTGCCTTTTGCCCTGACAAGAACCGATTCATTCATATCCCTCAAATTATATATTGAGTTCTGATGCTATTATTTCCTTAATTTTCATGGTAGCGCTGTACTGAGGTCTGATGAAAAACAGAATGGGGTGAACACAGGTGCATTGTGTGTTTAATAACAGTGTGTCGGCTGCAGGGCTCAGGTGTGTATTTCAGCCAAATGTCCGTGGGCTTGGGATGGAGCCAAAACAGCATGACCTAAAGCCTTTCATTATTGACAAACGAGTGCAGTGCATCATGTGAGGTCACGTGAGGGGGAGTCGTCACCTCGTAATGGGCAACCCTCTGGGAGTCGGAGATGAGCTGAGCGCTGCACACTTTGCAGTAGCTGTCTGTGAAAAGCCCTTGGTCCACCGCTGTTGACTTCATCTAGAGAAAGAGACAAACAGGCACATGTTTACCGACTAGGACCCACTTCATTGCAACGATGTGTTAATATTAATCTGAAATATTGAATTGGACTGTCCTGTCCAGGTCCCTTCAAACCTCAGAATAAACAGCACGTAGGACTTCCGGTTATGGCGAGGTACTAGGAGGTCGCAAATTTTAAGCTCTACTGTTGGAATGTAATATAATCCTACAAAACTTATCACAATTTGCGCAGAGTCACGTAACACGTGTATAAGAGTACCTTGAACTAAAATGTCAGGAAAAAATATTAAAGAAAAGGCAAGGAAAGACAGAAGGAAAGCACAACAAGACGGCAAACATTTGGAGGCTGAGGAGGCGAGCAACATACAGGTAGACAGTATGGCTAACGAGCTTGACCCTGACGAAGCAGATGACGAAATATTAGATCCAGACAAGAATAGCAATCAAGATATCATGAAAGCCATACTGTCCTTGAAAAGTGGACTTTATAAGAAAATTGATGGAGTGCAAGCAACAATTGCGGACGTAAAAAAACAGATACAGGACTACTCAGGCCGCATAGAGCAGGCTGAACAACGGATCTCTGATGTGGAAGACAACGTCAACAAGCTAACGTCAAAAGTTAGCACACTGGAAAGCACAGACAAAAGCCTTGCCGACAAAGTTGATGATTTGGAATGCAGAAGTCGGCGAAACAACATAAGATTGAAGACAGAGGGTCAAGATGCAACTGCTTTTTTGGAGAAGTGGATACCGGAGGCTCTCAACATGGAACTGCGAGAGGGGTTGGCGGTGGAGCGGGCTCACAGAATAGGCGCTCTGCCAAATAATGACTCACGCAGCTCATCCGAGGACTTTAATCATGAAGTTCTTGAATTTTAAGGACAGGGAGCGAGTATTGAAGGCAGCGAGAGCCAAGGGACAGGTCTTGTACCAGAATAAGCCGGTTCGTTTTTACGTGGACCTCTCTGCTGGTGTGCACAGGATGCAGCGCGACTATGATGAGGTGCGAACGAAGGGGGATCCACAAGCACAGAATCGTCTTTCCAGCCCGGCTTCTGGTGACACACGAGGAGAGATCCCACACCTTTCAAACTCCGGCAGAAGTGGACCGTTTTATCCAAGCCCTTGGTAATAAGGACTCTACGTTGGAAGGTTCCGACAGGAAAATGTAAACTTGGATAAGAGACACTGTTCAAGCACCCAAACACTGGTCAGTTGAAGTGACATTTTTCGTTAACTTGGGAGCCCTCACTGGACAGAGTTGACTTTGGTTTAGGCCTTTTGGACGTAGGCTACAACGCATCACGGATTTTATGCGGCATGCTAAGAACTTGTTTCTCTTTCCTCCGTCTTCCAGCCTGCATGCACGGGTTCCAGGTTTGTGTTAAATGTGTTCGGGCGACTTTACTTTGTAGTATGCCAAGTGAATAGGTTAAACAGAAAGATCTATTAATTGTATGGAAGTCCCAAGTGGTAGAACTATAGTGGACCCGACAGAGATTAACGAGACTTTCAGAGTCTTCTATGAGAAATTATACAGCTCTGAGTGTTCTCCTATTCTGGACACCCAGACACAATTTTTAGACAACCTTGATATTCCCAAAATTTCGGAAGAAGAATTTTGGAAAAGGGGTTAAGGAAAGTGCAGGACATGTACAGGGAGAAGGATACAGTATTTATGTGTTTTTCGGAAATATGTACCAAATACGACATTCCAAATAATAATTTTTTCAGATATCTTCAGTTTAGGAGTTTTATATCTTCATCTCAAAACCATTCATTACTTATACCCAGGGATGGATTAACCAACGGGCCTACCGGGCCCAGGCCCAGGGGCCCATGAGCTGAGGGGGCCCCTGGGACTGGGCCTCCGCCTCCGCCCATGGCGTCGCTGTTATTAACTCTGTATTGATATGACGATATGACACAATGCGCCGTGGCCGGTATATGGTAGGCTTAAGTCATTCAAGTCATTAACAGGGCCCCAGAAGTCCTACTGAAAAACTAAAGAATAGCCTAAACATTCACTTTGAAGATGTCACAAGAAAGAAACATATAATATGTGACACCATAGCTTGCTGTCAATTGTTTTAAACTTTGTTCTTGTTGATATTAGAGGTGATTAAATGCCCCTCCCTCCGGTCTGCAGGAGGAGCGGTGTAGTGTGTTCTTGATGTTGAGCTCACTCTCTTCTCTGCTTGCTTCAGCCCTGCAGCTACTGGGGCTGCAGCGCTGTTATCTTCAGCTCCCCTGCTGCCATGTCTGCACTACACATACACTATGCTGATCTGCACTACATGTTTCGCTTTTTTTCTTTTTTCTCTTCTCAGGATTTTTTTTTAAATAGTTAATTTAATAATTTACTAAATTATCTTTTGAACTGGGTGTGGTCTCCCTACTATGTTATTTCTACTTTGAGCCGTGTGGTTGTAACAATTCCAAAAGTTATTCGTTTAATTCATATAACCAAAGTCACTGCTATCATATAATTCGCGTTATGTTTTTTTTAATAAAAAATAAAAATGAAAAAGTGATACTTTTTTTCGAGGGGGGGGAAGCCTTGACACGTCCAGGCCCAGGGGCCCGTGGTTTCTTAATCCGTCTATGCTTATACCGACCATTTCTGCATTAGAAGTAGCAGTCACTAGATTCTGTTATGATAAAGGTTTAATTTCAACTCTGTATGACTTGTTTGTGTCTGGATCTATTGAATCATCAGAATCAAAACTGAGATTATGGAAGGAAGATATAGAGGAGGAGATATCTTTAGAAGAATGGAGTGAGTTTAATGATAACATTCCTGATACCTGTATTAAGTGTGATGAGGCAAAGGAGACACTGTTTCATTGTATATGGGAAAGTGAAAACCTTCTGGCAAGATGTTGTTAATATGATTGATCAAATTTTATCAAAGAAATTACCATTGACTCCCAAGCTTTTTATTCTTGGTGTATATCCTATCATACCACTTCTACAAAAGAAAGAGTTAAGATTCATAGATATGTGTATATTACAAGCCAAACGTATAATTGCATTTAATTCGAAAAGTGTTGATGGCCCAAGAATTGGTATGTGGGTGAAAGAAATGGCCTCAAACATGTCAATGGAAAAGATGATGTATATTGTCCGACGTAAACAAAATATCAGCTGTGAGCTCACTAGCTGGAAGAGCCATATATGGCTCGAGAGACACAGGTTCTACGACACCTGATAAACGTTAAATACCTGAAGGGGGCACCACAGGGGAAAAGTGTCGCTTTAAGGCACAATACTAATGTTGCGACTTGCTTCAGCAAGAACAGGCTCAGGGGGAGTAGGACAACCGTCTGATTATGTACATTGACTAGTAGGAAAAACAACAATAAACACCCATTACTCAGTTTGTAAAGTATATTTTTATGTTTATGTTTCTTTTTACTTTCTTTTTATTTTATTTTCATTATCTGTTTTTAATTTAGCTATTATTTAGTTGCTTTATTATTACGGGAGGGGGACCAGGGTGAAAATGTTTGCCGTTTATTTAAAAAAAAAAAAAAAAAAAAACGCACGTAGCAGTTGAAGTATGTGCCGATAAGTATTATGTCCGCCACTCGAAGGTTAGCTACTCCACCTCACCCAAAGCAACACACACACACACACACACACACACACACATCATGTTGTTATAATGAGAGAGTGGGATGAGGGCCCCCCTCCTGTGAGAAAGGAGCAGACAAACAGATCCGAGGTTAGGACGACGTCACGGAATGTGGGTGCTTGAAGAGCCGGACTTGTTTTGGGAAAGGCAGAGTCGTTTTGGGCTTTGACCTGTGATGACTGAAAAGGTTGTGGGCTGCACTGTCGCCCGACAGCAAGAGGGCCCAGGTTCAATTCCCGGTCGGGGCGGTCTTTCTGTGTGGAGTTTGCATGTTCTTCCCGTGGCAGCGTGGGTTCCCTCCGGGTTCTCCGGCTTCCTCCCACAGTCCAAAGACATGCAGTTAGGTTAATTGATTTCTAAATTGCCCATAGGTGTGAATGTGAGAGTGAATGATTGTCTGTCTCTATATGTGCCCTCGATGGACTGGCGGACTGGCCAGGGTGTCCCCTGCCTTCGCCCTCGTATGTCAGCTGGGATCGGCTCCAGCGCCCCCGCGCCCGAAATGAGGATAAGCGATATTGATAATGGATGGATGACTGAAAAGGACTCCCGCTGTGATTGCAATCGCATCGAGCTTGTATTTTACCTGTGATCAGAGAATAACTCCTCCCGTTGGAAAAGAGTGAACGAGAGAAGGTCGTTGGCTGAATTATCACTTTACCAGACATCCAATTTTGTAAATACGTTACAGATGTGAACACGCAATGTTGAGCAACTAACATTGGAAAAGACGTCATTTTTTTAGTCTCTAACAACATGTTTCAGAACTCTGATGTCTTGGTACTAAATTGAATCCCCGGCCTGCAAAATTAGAATTCAATTCAGTTTATTGTATATAGTCAGAGGCATCAGATACAGCCAGGTCTAATGGGCCCTATGAGTCGTGAAGTCACAAAGACTCTGGGGAGGAAGCAAAGTTAATAATGTGTGATGGAGAGATGTAAATGCATCCATAAGAGAGAGAAGAGGGTATAGGTGCTCAGTGAATCCTAAAACGTCCCCCAGCAGCCTATAGCATTATATAGGGGGCTGGACCAGGGCAAACCTGATTTGTCCCCAACTATAAATACTATTGAAGAGGAAAGGCTACTCTTAAATGTGGTGACTGTTTCTGCCTCCCGGAAAAAATCTGCACGTCTGAACAAATGCAGGACCTCGTTCAAAATCCAAATGTGTGCTGAAAATGAAATCTTTATCAAAAGTTTTGTCCACAAGATTTACCATCTGCGAAAAAAATAGAAAGCTAACTATCATGCAGTCTGGCTTTGTTGGTCTACAGGGAGCCGAGGCAAACCAACCGAGATGTAATAGAGCAAGTAAACAATTTTCTCATGTAGCTTCTCGTAGTTGATCAATATTTAATTTCCTCACCCATTGCAGTTAGTGACAGATGCTGAGAAGCTTCTGAAAGCAATGAGTCAGAAAAAAAAGTTTTGTATCAAACAATGCACTAAAACTTGAAGCCCAAATTATACTTTAGGAGGATGAATAAATAACAATAACAGATTGACGTAAAATTATTTCCTGGAAGTTCATTAACGTGTAATTAACTTGTTGAGAAAGTTAGTCATTCAGAGAGCGACGGCTGCTAAAAGCTTTCGTTACCTTTTAGAAATAGAATAGAATAGAATAGAAAGCGGAGCCAGCTCTGCTTCCCATTACTAATTCAGCCCCGCTTCCATCAGGGGCTCACATTTCATATGTAGAAGCAGTCAGGCTGAACACATCTGTTAAAGGAGCCCTGTCCTGTCGATGGGCTACTGAGGCGTTTGGTTTCCTCCAGCTAGTTGGCTCGACGCGCTCTGGTCTTCTGCTTGCGGTGATCGGTCCCGACACTTGCCTCCGACACAATGTTATTTGTAGTTTTTTAATGATTCTTTAGGTCAGTTATCACACGCACAATTAGCTGACCGCGACACGGTCAAACCCTTTCCCGTTCCGGGGTCCAAACACCTGCCGTCACAAATTGTGTCCTGATTAATAAAGGCGTACAAAATACGAGCAACAGCGCCACCCAGTGTACACACAAAACACCCATGAACCTACACAACATTTGGCTCTTACAACATCCTCACTTACACAGGTTAATTATCAGCACAGATGAGAACTGCAGTCCTGTAGGTTGAGAAACATGTTGGAATAGTCACTGACAGCCGAAGCATAATGACCAGAAGAAAACAGCTTTTATAGCTGAAGCCGAATGCTGTTGTGGTTCGTTCTGTGTCACATACAAATAAAACGTGGAAACGTCTCTACAAAAACACATAGCTGATATTGATGCAGTGCAGACGGGACAAACTGTAACACCCCTTCATAAATAAATAAATGGTTGTATTTCGTGGGTTGGAGCCACTTCCAACATGCTGTGTTCTGCGACGAGCTACAGGTGCAATAAAAAAGGACAGACATTTTTTTTTATTACAGCATTGTCTTCAGGTCAAGAACAAATGTTTGAAAGCTTTCATGTCACCATTAACATGACCAACATTCTTAAGATTCAAGACGTTATCCCAATAATCAAGTGAACATTCCATTTAAAAAACAATCTAACATAAATAGGGTAATTATACATCATAATGTCCTCCTGCAAAAATATTTCATGATAATTGTTGTATTTCTTTTGAATTATGCTCCTTTTTACACGTAGTGAGCGTCGTGAGCGTCAACTCACCCGTGTGCGCAGCATGGCTGAGCTCCTATGTCGGCGCTCGCATCGCTGTATCAACAGCTGGCTGCTCTGTCCATTCGCGCACCTTTTTTTATTTTTTTATTATTTTTTTCTCAGTGCGGACTTCTTTTTTTTTTTGCCTTAGGCGCTCGGGATTTGTCATAGGCGCTCGGCAAAAAGGCTTGGGCGCGCACCCAAATTTTCTCTATGCAGGAAAAATCCTGCAGACTGAATGGACAAGGATAAAACATGTCAGAGGGCAGTGTCTCTGCAAACATAAGGAAAGAGAAGAAGAAGAATATAAATAAATCAGGAAAGCCACTCTCCTTCTCAGTCTTGAAATCAGCCGAGAGCGGCTTCAGATTCTACAGGACAAACAATGAGAGGCCTTGAGAGCTCCATCAGCTCTTGCCTGCTCTAGTACGGGTGCACAGATGCTACCAATGATTGATCACTCTAAATGCCGTGAGCAAACAGAACCATCGTCGACAACATCAGCAGCATGTAGACGAGGTGGTGCAGGTGCTGCTGCAGCAGCAGCAGCAGCAGCAGCCTGGGAAAGAAATCAACTCTTATCTTATATTTCATTTTCCATGTGAATTGTTCATTCCTGATTATTTCATTGTTCAACTCTGCATTCCAGCTCCTGCAATGTGAAATGAACAGATAAAGAAAATAAACAAAAGGTTGTTGTTGTGTTTATTTTACATGTGTCTCAATAATGCATCGTTATGCCAGAAGATAAGTATACAGTCAGATACAAGATAAATACTTACAGAAATATAATGTATTTGATGTTTCACACTTTACAAAAGGGTTCTTTGTTATAATTTTAAGTTCAGACCAGATTTGAATATTCTAAATGGGTTAGGGTAGATTGTTTGTAGAATGCTTTGGAGGATGGTTTCAGGGACAAGTATAAATGTTCAGTAATGTGGGAGTTGTATGTATTTTGCATTGGTCAGGGAGAGGTGTGAATGTTTTGGAATGTGGGAGTTGCATATATAATCTATTGTTGAGGGAGAGATGTAAATGTTCTGGAATATGGGGATGTAAGAGTTCTGGGTGGGGTTGTATTTTCCTTTTGTAAATGTAAGTAGAGGGCACATTAGGCTAGCCAGACAGTATTGTGTGCCATCAGTGGAGTGTATTGCCTGAATAGGATTCATTTGCATTGGAATTAGTTATACTTCCATTTCAGAATGCCACCAGCAAGGAGAGAAAATGCTGAAATGCTGCTACCAACTAGGCCCAACGGTGCAATATCACAACGGTTCCCTAAAAACTTACAAAAACTTCATTATCTGCCTTAGAATACTCTTACAACAACATCTGACTTAAAAAAAAAGATTTAGATATTATTAAATTAAATTATGAAATGAAATTAACACTGGTTACATTACTTGTAATTTAGCTGACGCTTTTATCCAAAGTGACATGCAATAAGTGCATTCAACCACGAGTACAAACTCAGAATCAAGAATGAAACATTTCTTCAAGAAATCCAAACTACAAAAATATCATGAGCGATACCCTAAGTAAGTGTCATTCAAGTTCCACTGAAGTGCTAATCAGTTTTTATTCAAGGTACAGTCGGAAAAGATGTGATTTTAGTTTACTCCGGAAGATGTCGATACTTCCCAGTGTTTCCCCTACCATTGGAACAGGGTAGCGGCCCGCCCCCCTGTAATTTTCGCCCGCCACCCTGAAATTTTCGTCACAACGTCATATTTCTCGCGGTGCGCCGTCATGGAGCTCAGCTGCGAGCTGTCAACAGCGCGCGTTATAAACAGAGCGCGCTGTAAACGGAGCTATGCTGGACGAGCATGCTCTTACTAGTCCCCCCCGTCAACAACTGTGAACGCTGGTCTCGCTCAGCTGTTATGCGCGTAGGTGAGCTCTCTCGCTAGCCCCCTCCCCCAACAACTGCGGACGCGCGCTTCGCCCAGCTCAGCTGTTATGCGCGCAGGTTGAGCTTTCTCGCTAAATCCCAAAAGTTTGGGAAAAGTAAAGCAAATTGTTATCTTCATATATTTATTTACTAATTGACAACACTTTACTAGCGTGAGTTAACTGGCCCGACTATTTGTGTTTTAAATCGCGTAATTCACGTTGGTGAGGGGGCATAGCTTATCTCTGTTGCTTTGCTCCGTGGAAAAATTAGTTCCGCCATCCACCAAGGAAGAACTAACCCCTAACTAGGGCCCGGCTTTATACTTTAAACGTCGTAAAATCTAGAGCCCGTGTTTGGGTTCATAGCATCACCCGTAGGCAAGCATCAGAAAAACACTAAGCAAAGGGCAAAACTGATCCCAAGAAATATAATTTTGCACCTGATATAATGCCCCCAGAATTTCCTCTAATAATTTAATGAACATAAATACCGCCCCCTGTATGACCCGGTCCAGTTGCTATATCATGTTTTGATTGTCGCCGTGATGTTAAAGAACTGAATGGAGCTTCTTGATCTTTGACTGCGAGTATGAGGAGGATTTCATAATAAAAATAAATAACCACAAAGAAATAAGAATACATTGAATAGTATTGTCTGATTTATGTTTTCGGTTGTTTTTTTGGTAACAAAATCTAAGAAAATCCTTTTAATCCGTAGACTACTGCCTAATAGTCTTATTATTGCCATTTTGATGACAACTGCTTATATACTGTAAGCCTAAATAAGTATATTTATTATTTTGTACAAAGTTTAAATGTTATTTCACAAGTTTCAGAAAGTGCCCCCAATTTCTCTTTAAATGCCCCTGTACACAGCTCGGTGAATGTCATCGAATACGCCTGGATAACTTCCGATTCCAGCTTCACTAGAGCCAGTTTGATTCACCAACGGCGAAGCGTCTCAGCGCCAACTGGCTTTTGCAACGCAGCATTCTGGTTTGTCCTCTACCTCCACTTCACTCTTTTTTCTGTTGCACCGCTCCGTACTCAAACATCTCTGCGACTTAGTGACTTGAGTGGCGTAATAATCGTGCGACACAACGCATTGATAATGAAATGTGTTGCCAAACTATTCTAATAATAGATTTTTATCGATTCGTTGTTGCAGGCCTAGCTGCAGCCATGTGGAAACCCTCCCACACAACCATCCTTGACCCACCGAGTTGAACCCTCTGGGCCGACTGCACTGACTTATAGTGGCAAAGTGGCAAACCACATTTAACTATGTTAATGTTGTATATATCATCACTGAAACTGATGCCAATTGTTGATCTTTGTATTGGACAGCCAAATACAATTACATTTTTTTTTTTAATTAAGAGGATTTAGCAGTTAACTGGAACAGAAAAAGGAATGATGGCCAACACAAACCAAAACTAGAATGGGCACTCGGTAGAGCGCATACCTTCGCATATCACAAGATTGAATTCTGAACAATTTGGCACTAGTTTCACGCAAATCGGATGCCAGTTAACCGAGATATCGCAAATTTACGTTTTTCTACTTTTCGTGACCTTGACCTTGACCTTTGCCCCAATCACTCCCAAAAACGAATCGATTGTTCCTTGGGTCATGACCAATCATCCCACCAATCACCTCCATGGCAGTAAATTCCTTAGGATAAGGGATTTTACTGTCAGACACACCAATGTAGTTGCAACAGGTTGACTCTTCTAAATGAGGTGCTGAGAAATGTATACATTTTCACCCAGGGTAATTAGATTGTAAACCCAACAGGATGTTCTCTGCACAATTCAAATCATCAATATCAGATCAATGCAGCTGCTGTTGACATTATTACAGCCGGGCGTCATTCAGCAAAGCACCGTGAGCTCATTACTGAAGTCACATTAGAGAGGGAACAATGCATGCTGCCTTGCGCCGACGATCAATTAAGCCGGAAGCACAGTGTGTTTCTCACACCGAGTCAACACCATTTACCATCTTTTTTCGACTCAGGCAGGCTGCGGGGAGCTGAGAGCCCGAGGCTATGTAATGTCTTGTTCTTTATTCCTTTATTATAATCAATTTTGTTATGTAGTGCAGTCTGTACACGTGACTGACATATTGCACTCACAGCCTGATAGTTTTTTTGGGGGATTTGTTTTTTATCTTCTGATGGGAGGGTCCAAGGTCAGAGGATGTTAAAGCACCCTGAGGCAATTCTGTGATTTGTGATATCGGGTCTGTACAAATAAAATGGAATTGGAAAAATTAGACAGGAAGGGAGGAGAGGACTGCAGGGCTGAAAGGGAGGTCACAGCAGTGTGTGCTCCCAGCAGCTGTAAAAGGTCAGCTGTGTTTCATTAGGTAGGGTGTTACATTGGGAACACCGGAAAAATGTACACTAACAAACTGGACTCTACTGATCTACTGATTCTGATCACCAGCTCCACAAGGCCTCCCCCGTCTTCACACAAAAGACTGACTTTGATACCTAATGACAAGTTTCAAAGAAAGACAATTCTGTATTCAATTCTATACATAACGCCAAAGATTCTGACCAAAAGTCCTCTCAACCTATGGATACTCCAGTCTATAGTGCACTAGGGCTGCAACAACGAATCAATAATTATTGATTATTAAAATAGTTGCCAATGAATTTCATTATCGATTTGTTGTGTCACGCGATTATTACAGCACTCAATAAGTCGCGCAGTATAACAAAAGTTGAGTTGAGCGCAGAGCGGCGCAGGGGAAATAATAGCGGGGCGGAGGTAGAGGACAGACCAGAACACAGCATTGAGAGAACCAATCAGCGCTGAGCTGCTCCTCCGTTAGTGAATCTAATTGGCTGCTGCTGCTCTCGTGGCGCTGGAAGCAGAAGTCATTCACGTAGTCGGAGTGACATTCACGGAGCTGTGCGTGCCTACGGGTAATATTATGAACGCAGACACTAGGGCGTTAGAAGTTACCACAAGAAGCATAACGTAGAAATTAGGGATGCTCCGATCCATATCGGCGGATATTCCCATTATCGGTTTTGATCGGCGTTCTCAAAACGGCTGATCAGATGACATACAATCTGAGAGAACTACTATCAGAGACGTTTCAATCACGGCGAACCGCAACGGAGAAAATGCGGAGTGCAGAGGTCCCATAAGGGTTAGTGTTGCAGCGCGCGCGCCGGCATATCGCTGCGCACGCCGGCGCATCAGAGCTCTGCTTCCGCACACGGGAGAGCAACCCTTGCGCTCACTAGCCCCCCCCCTGTCAACAACCACGGTCCGATGCAGACGCGCACAGGTGAGCTCGCTCGCTCGCACCCCCCCCCGTCAACAACTACGGTCCGATGCAGGCGCGCGCCTCTCAGCTGTTTATGCGCGGCACAGCCCCCCCCCCCCCAGTCAACAACTCGCCGGCACTAGTCCCGCCACCCTGAAGCTGTAAACCTAGGGGAAACACTGAGACATGTATAATACATGCATTAACTCTAATGTAGTACTTTGGCTATTCAATCATTCAGAAAAATGTATCCTTATTATTTTTATTTTTTATAATAACCTATTTGAAAAATGGGTTACTGTAAATAATGAACAAGATTGCTTCTCAATTCCCAGAATAAAGTAACCTTCAACAATGAAGTAAAGCCCTGTTTAATGGAGAATGATGATACCACACTTAACAATGGTTGTTACTCATGAATCAGAGTTGGTCATTTATTCCATATGCAGAATGAAACTGGCTATTAATCACCGTAGCTGTGGCTTTGAGCTAAGGTCACAAAGAACTTATGAAGTGCTTAACGCCATAAAAGTCCTTATGAGGTGAATTAGTTGGACGGTTCTTGGGATATGGACATACACACACAAATGCACGCTTGCTTTCTAGTTAGAAGACAGAAAAGGCTGCAGATGAGAGCAGCTGTCTGGCTTTCCTGAGTTCACCATTACCTGTTCAATGTGACCCGTCATCAGCCCCATTTTGTCCAGCTGCTACTCCAGGGCCACTGAGAGACTCCACCACTGCTCCTGGGTGGGGTGGGGGGATAACCCCAGGGGAAGTAGCCAGAGACAGCACACTAACATAGCAGAGCTGTCTTCACACCGATCGTGAGTTTACACGCGCCACCTCTTGCCATGTTCACACCAAAAGCTTTGGTTTTGCTTCCAACTCTATGAGAACGGAACATCTAACGCCCTTGTGTTCGAGTTCATAACATTATATATATATTTACTAGGGCTGGGCACGTTAACGCGTTAATCGTGCGTTAACGCATCCCTGAATTAACGCCGACAATAATTGTATTTAATTGCTATACAAATGCTGATGTTAAGTGTTTGTTTGCACAACAGATTTTATCGCACTTTAGTTCATATGGCAGTACATTTGAAATAAGTGTCAAGTTCTATGAGTTGACAAACTGCCCTGAAAGTGTTTTCTGGTGTCTCACTCCAACAGGGACGACACATGTTATGGCTCTTTCATTCCTATTAGGGTTGTCATGATACCAAAATTATGACTTCGATACTATACCTGCCAAAATATCACGATACTCGATACTTACGATATGATACCTCAAATACGATACGATACCACAATTACCATACTGGAATATTTATCTATGATAGTAATAAATAAAACATCTGTATGGTTCAATTTTTTACCAGCTTGTTCCTGCCCATCTTTTTGAACACTTAACAAATGGCATTCATATTAATATTAGCCTACAGCAAGATGTTAATGAAAACTAAATGGTGACATCATAGCATTGATTATGTAGGTCTATTGTCCGTATCATGACTATAGTTATTTCCATAAGTATGAAATACATAATTTTACAGATGTGTTTGAGATGGAAAAAAGCCTAACCCTATGTGGGTTGGGTACATTAAAGATAGACACATAATTAAAGGGCAATTTCTCCCCTTTATTTAAAAACAACAATGAAAAACATGAAGAACATGTTTAATATTCACACTATTTACACACTTTACAAACTATTTACTCATTAACTCAATAAATTAACTTTAATGTATTTTGTGATGGCCTTGTTAGCAACTGAACATGCTGTAATAATAATATTATAATAGTCATACATGACCAGTGGTCCCCAAACTACAGCCCGTTTGGACCGGCCCCCTGAACAATACCAGAGACGCGTTCCGATTTATTATTTGTTCCACATGGCCCGCTCGCTGCGGTTAAGATTGCAGCGAGACGCGGAGAAAATGTGAAGTGGTGCTCCTCTTGTAACAGTTCAGCTCCATATTTCCTTTTTTGTTGTTTTCATCCTGTCACTAACTATCATGTCATTCCAGATTCTGCTCCCTTCACCTGCCTCTGATCACTCCCTCGTTAGTCCCTCATTCCCTTCACCTGGTCCTCACGTCCTTCTCTCCTGCAGCCCATCCCCTCATTAGTCCCTCACTATTTAGTTCCCTCACTTCCACTTGTCCTCTGCCAGATTGTTTTGTCTTCTCCGTAACCAAGCTCTCCCGCGTTACCTTGTGTTCTTGTTTCCATCCTGATTAGAATTATAGTAAAACATCTTGATCAGCATTTCATGTCTCCTGAGTCGTGCATTTGGGTCCACCCTTAATCCAGCCGTGACATTACGATCTGGCCAAATCATGGACCCAGCACACCCTCCTGCATCGAGCCGGTTTGAGAGGATCGAGGAGGTCCTCCAGCAACGGCGGACGCAGATGTTCAGCTTCGCTGAGGAGACACGGCAGACTATGGCGGCGATGGCTGACCAGATCCAACAACTTTCTGCAGCCCTGACCCAGCACGGAGCCTCGTCGTTGTCTTCTGCTTCAGCGCCTCCTGCCTCCCTGCCTCCTGTTTCACCGCCACCTGCGCCAACACCCGAGCCTCGAGTGGGAACCCCGGTGCTCTATGCTGGAGAGCCTGAGGGTTGCAACCCATATATCACAAACTGCTCCATCCTGTTCTCCCTGCAACCCCACACCTTTGCCGCGGAGGAGGCTAAGGTAGCCTTCACAATCAACCACTTGACGGGCAGAGCAAGACTGTGGGGTACCGCGGAGTGGGAGAGACAGACGCCAGCCTGCACTTCGTTCCTTCTGTTTTCGGCGGAGCTTCGCAAAGTATTTGGGCAAGTCTCCAGAGGTCCAGATCCAAGCGGGGGACTGGCAACGCTGTGCCAGGGGGACCGGACTGTGGCAGATTATGCACTGGACTTTCGTACGAGAGCACGCCTAAGCAACTGGAATGAGGCAGCTCAGTGTGAGGTGTTCTTGACTGGACTAGCGGATTATGTCAAGGATGAACTTGTCTCTTTTGATTTGTCTGCCAACTTGGATGGCCTAATAGAACTGACTTCCCGAGTAGACAGACGCATCCAGGCAAGGCGACAGGAGCGACGCAGGGAGAGGACAGATCATCATGTTTTCGCTCGACGGCAAGCTGCTCCAGCAGCTACCAGCGTCACCCCCGGGCCTCAACCAGGAGAGGTACTGGTTAGCCGAACCACAAGACTCTCTCCCAACCAGAGACCCCTCTTCCATGCCCAACTGCTGCTCGCAAATGGTCCGCAGACCCTCGCCACATTCATTGACTCTGGTGCTGACGACAGCTTCATTGACGAGGACCTTGTTCGGCAGCTGGGGATCGAGCAGGTACCGCTTCCATGCCCTGTTCCGGTCAACGCCCTGGACGGCCACCTACTGGGGACAGTGACTCACCAGACTAAGCCAGTCCGAATGCTCCTGTCCGGTAAGCACCATGAGACCATTCGGTTTCTCATCCTGCGGTCACCCCAGCATCCACTAATCCTGGGTCACCCCTGGCTCCGCCGCCACAACCCCCACATTGACTGGGCAACAGGAGCCATCCTGGGTTGGAGTGCAGCTTGTAACCTGATCTGCCTGAAACAGGCTGCTGCACCTCAGCAGTCTGTTTGCCCCAGCTCTGCTTTGGACCTGTCAGGAGTACCTACCGAATACCATGACTATAGGGAGGTATTCAGTAAGGTCAGGGCCTCATGTCTGCCACCACATCGACCGTACGACTGCGCCATTGACCTGCAACCAGGCACCACCCCACCCAGGGGCCGCCTGTATTCCTTATCGGCCCCCGAGAGAGAGGCCATGGAGGCATACATCAGTTCCTCTCTAGCTGCGGGGCTCATCCGTCCCTTTTCTTCACCTGCAGGGGCAGGGTTCTTCTTCGTAGGGAAGAAGGACAAGTCACTTAGGCCTTGCATTGACTACAGGGGACTCAATAACATTACCGTAAAGAATCGCTACCCGCTCCCACTCATCTCTTCTGCTTTCGAGTTGCTGCGGGGGGCTACCATCTTCACAAAGCTAGACCTGCGTAATGCCTATCACTTAGTCCGGATCCGAGAGGGGGATGAGTGGAAGACAGCTTTCAACACCCTCACTGGACATTATGAGTACCTCGTTATGCCCTTCGGTCTGACTAATGCCCCAGCCGTTTTCCAGGCCCTGGTGAATGATGTGCTCAGAGACATGCTGAACAAACAGGTGTTTGTCTACCTAGACGACATTCTTATTTTCTCGAGGTCCCAAGAGGAGCACATTCACCATGTCCAAGCAGTCCTTCAACGTCTTCTGAAGAATTCTGTGTTTGTTAAGGCAGAGAAGTGTGAATTCCACGCCTCTTCTGTCTCCTTCCTGGGTTACATCGTGGGACAGGGGATCGTGCAGATGGACCCTGCCAAGGTGGAAGCAGTGACGTCCTGGCCCATCCCTGACTCGCGTAAGCAGCTGCAACGATTCCTGGGGTTCGCCAACTTCTATCGGAGGTTTATCCGCGGTTATAGCACCGTAGCTGCCCCACTCACGGCCCTCACTTCATCTAAGGTCCAGTTCCGGTGGTCACCCGCGGCTGAGGGGGCCTTCCAGGGACTTAAGGCCCGGTTTACCTCTGCTCCTATCCTCCAAGTACCTGACCCCGAGCGACAGTTTGTTGTTGAGGTGGATGCCTCCGATGTGGGAGTGGGGGCCATCCTTTCTCAGCGAGCTGCCAGCGACAAGAAGCTCCACCCATGCGCCTTCTTCTCTAAACGGCTCTCTCCTGCTGAGAGGAACTATGATGTGGGTAACCGAGAGCTGCTTGCCGTTAAGCTGGCCCTGGAGGAGTGGCGCCACTGGCTTGAGGGGACCAGTCTGACATTTTTATGTTGGACTGATCACAAGAATCTTGAGTACATTCAGTCCGCCAAGAGACTCAACTCTCGGCAAGCCAGATGGTCTCTGTTTTTTACGCGGTTTAATTTTTCAATCTGTTACAGGCCCGGGACCCGTAACGTCAAGCCTGACGCCCTGTCCCGCCAGTTTCCGGACAAGGGGGATTCCACCCCTTGTGACAACAATATCCTTTCTGCCCCAGTCTTGGTGGCCGCTATCACCTGGGAGGTAGAGGATAGAGTCAAGGCTGCCCTGGAGGCCCAGCCCGGCCCCCTGTCCCCCTAACCGTCTGTTCGTTCCCCAGACCCTGAGGTCGGAGGTCCTCCAGTGGGCCCATAGCTCCAAGCTCACTTGCCATCCTGGGATCCAGCGTACTAAGGATGCTGTGCAGCAGAGGTTCTGGTGGGCTACTCTGGAGAAGGATGCCCGGGAATTCGTCAACGCCTGTCCTGTCTGCAATCGGCACAAACCTTCCCACCAGGCTCCCGCTGGTTTCCTGCAACCGCTGTCGGTGCCCCATCGGCCCTGGTCTCACATCTCCCTGGACTTTGTTACTGGTCTCCCACTGTCCAACAAACATACTGCCATCCTTACAGTGGTAGATCGGTTCAGCAAGATGGCCCACTTTGTGCCCTTGCCCAAGCTCCCATCGGCCAAGGAGACTGCTGAGCTGGTTCTGCTGCACGTCTTCAGGCTTCACGGTCTTCCCACCGACGTAGTCTCTGACCGGGGTCCTCAGTTTACATCAGTGTTCTGGAGGGAGTTCTGCACGTTAATCGGAGCCACAGTCAGTCTGTCATCTGGATTCCACCCGCAGTCCAATGGCCAGACTGAGCGTAAGAACCAGGAGATGGAGACGGCCCTACGATGTTTGGTATCCGAGACTCCAGCATCCTGGTCCCAACACCTTCTGTGGGTGGAATATGCCCACAACACCCTGACCAGCTCTGCTACTGGTATGTCCCCGTTTCAGTGTGCCTACGGATTTCAACCTCCATTGTTTTCAGCCCTGGAGAAGGAGGTTTCCTGCCCCTCAGTCCAGGCGTTCGTCCGTCGCTGCCGCCATACCTGGGCGAAGGCCAGACTGGCGCTCCTCAGCTCAGCCGACCGCTACTCCACAGCAGCCAACCGACGCCGCTCTAAGGCCCCCATCTACCAGGTTGGCCAGAAGGTGTGGCTATCGACCAAGGACTTACCCTTGCGAGTGGAGGCGAAGAAACTGGCACCCAGATTCATCGGACCATTCGAGATACAGAAGGTCATCAACCCAGCAGTAGTGAGGCTCAAGCTGCCCCGGGCCATGCGGGTCCATCCATCATTCCACGTCTCCAAGGTAAAGCCAGTTCGAGTGTCCACTGGTCCCTGCCGAACAGCCCCCACCACCACCACGGTTCATCGAGGGAGGGCTAACCTATACAGTTCGCCGTCTGCTTCGTTCCCGCCGCCGTGGAAGAGGGCTGCAGTATTTGGTCGACTGGGAGGGCTACGGACCAGAGGCGAGATGCTGGGTCCCAGCTCGACATATCTTGGATCCGCCTCTCATGAGAGAGTTCCACCGCAGCCACCCTGACCAGCCCTCCAAGGGCGCTGTGCCCACAAGGGCTACCAGGCCAGCCCCTGTTCCCGCCCTCCCCTCGGCAGCATCAGACATTGGGAGGAGTCAGCTCGATGAGGACAACTCACCCGCCGAGGAGGAGAGAGCGGAGATGTCTGAGGAGTATTAGTCAAGTTTGTTTTGGGACGTCAGGAGCCGTCCCTTTGAGGGGGGATTCTGTAACAGTTCAGCTCCATATTTCCTTTTTTGTTTTCATCCTGTCACTAACTATCCTGTCATTCCAGATTCTGCTCCCTTCACCTGCCTCTGATCACTCCCTCGTTAGTCCCTCATTCCCTTCACCTGGTCCTCACGTCCTTCTCTCCTGCAGCCCATCCCCTCATTAGTCCCTCACTATTTAGTTCCCTCACTTCCACTTGTCCTCTGCCAGATTGTTTTGTGTTCTCCGTAACCAAGCTCTCCCGCGTTACCTTGTGTTCTTGTTTCCATCCTGATTAGAATTATAGTAAAACATCTTGATCAGCATTTCATGTCTCCTGAGTCGTGCATTTGGGTCCACCCTTAATCCAGCCGTGACACCTCTTCGCAATAAAACATCTTTGATGGGACTCGTCGGGTCTCGGCCAATCAGCGTTCAGATGTCGACAGCGTTTGGGAAGTTAGGTTAGCTTGAATGTTAGTCCGCTACATCTACTGCTGTCACGCTGCAAGGTGTAGCGATGCTAACGAAGTACCCGCACGTTAAACACGATGTGAATTTGCATATTCTTAGTATCAATACTTCATTAAAAGAGCGCTAAGAGCGCACGCGCTGCTCCGCTCTGTTAAATGCTGTCTGCACTCCGCAGAGCTGAGAGAGCGGCATCAGCGCGCATCAGAGAGCCGGGTAGCCCCGCCCTGGCAGTCAATGCGTGATGCAGCCTGACAGAGGTCGGAACAGGGAGCGCGCTCTGATTGCGTGCTTATTTAATGAAGTATCGGTACTAAAAATATGCAAAACCTTACCGTTTTAAACGTAAGGGTACCGCGGTACTTTTCTAGTACCGGTACACCGTGCAACACTAATTCATATGGCACAACATTTAAAATAGAAGTGCGCAATACTCTACTTTTGAATTAATTATTGGATTTTGCGTATACAAATGCGATTAATCGGGGAAATCATGCGATTAATCGCGATTCAAATTTGTAATCGTTGCCCAGCCCTAATATTTACATAACATCAAGAGCTCCGAGTGCC
This sequence comes from Liparis tanakae, assembly GCA_036178185.1. Classification (NCBI taxonomy): domain Eukaryota; kingdom Metazoa; phylum Chordata; class Actinopteri; order Perciformes; family Liparidae; genus Liparis; species Liparis tanakae. The sequence continues at coordinate 7,001,649 of CM070094.1, read as the reverse complement.
CGCAAACCGCAACGATAAGTGTGTCCTCCAGCTTGTTCTAAATCAACAACGGCGGGAGGGTAATGACGCACAAAGCAACTTAGGAGCTGATTGGCCCGATTTGCGAAAATTATTGCCTCAAAGTTGAAATATTTCAACTAGGGGCGGAATTCGCACTGCCAGGAAAAATGTTGCGTCTATCGCATTCACACGTCTGTACGTTGACTTTGCATGGGATCTCGTCGCGCGAAAAAAATCGCGCCACTTTGGGTGTGAACAACAGCATTAGTCTTTGGAGAGGCAATTGAAAGTCACATTGTAAGGCCATGCCTCAAGGTCAAAGCAATGAGCAATTCCCTGCGTGTGCCGTCAAGTGGCCTATTCCCACGGAGTGTGACCTAAGTGCCGCCGCCCACAGAGTTGCTGAGTGAAAACATTAGCACGCGCACTTGGCAGACTGCCTTTCTTTAGTAATATAATCAGCTTGGTGTTCAGCCAGCACAGACATGTAGGGCAAATGTTGAGTTGGTAGGACAATAGAATTGTGACACTGGTCATCTTAATGAGATTAATTATTTCACGGAACTAGCACAACATCAAGCTGATTGATTCCAACTTAAATGATCCACTGTAGAGGATATATTACAACCTGAATATTACAGCATACACCTGTTGCAAGAGAATGTACATGCAGTAGCTCTTTGCTTATAGCCATTACAGCGGTCTGTTATACTCTTAGACTAAAAGGAAGTGTGTAGATCCATATACCACTACAGTAAGGTGTCAGGTCTTTATAGTAATACCTTAAAAAGGGAAAGATCATTACTTGAGGTCATAAAGTAATTACTTGACCATAGATACCCAATATAAGTGCAACCATGTAAATGAGACGACAATAATTGCAGAACAAATTATCATATTTGCCATATTTATTTTTTGCAGACATCTAGAAATCCTAATCTGCTAAATGTAAGCAGCACATTCTAACTAATCTGTGATAAGTTTCTACATTCACAATGTAGAATCATTCGGCAGCGAGACAATATTTTGGCACGGGGCATTTTATATCCTCAGTCAGCATGATGATGCCGAGCATGTTAAGAGTACATTTTATTCAAGTCCATGTGGTGGATTTTTTATGCAGTTGACCCTTTCTACATCTGCTGCATCACTATCCAAACCATTATTTAATTTTTGTTTTAATCTATCTTGCTCAAAGTCTTCCATCTTTTTGGAAGTGCAATGGTAAATTTCTGGACTCCTTCAAAACGACATTTGTTCATATGCCTTATTAGTTTTAGAGTGTTTTTCTGCCTTTCTGGAACCTTCATTGGAGGTATTATACTACTAGGGAAGGCATTTGAATACATGCTGTGTAGATCCAAGTTCTGCAGAACAACGCTCTTTTAAGTCTATTTGCTACTCTGTCATTAAGAAAAACTAAGAAAAGTTTCATCACCTTTTTAATAAAAGACATTTCCCTCTATGTTGCAGCTGACTTTGCTTAGTTAATTGCCTCAAAACAATGTCTCGACTACACGTGTTCAGCCGAGAATATTGGCACTCTTTTTTTCTTTGTGTGCTTTTATAAAAATCCTCGAACCCATCTTGGTTGACCTGTGAAATAAATAATGGCAATACAATAGGTGTGAGAAGGCAATGGAAAGCAACAAAGGAGGGCAATTTTAACTTCACAAAAGCAAACACTTAGTGATACAATGTAAGCACTGAGCTTCAAAGTCATAAATTACAGATGGGGGAATAATGGAAGTATATTTTTATTTCCCTTTCCCTATTTTGCCTTTTTTTCCTAAAAAGAAAGGATGACTGGAGGTCCTGCAAATCACTGAGATATTAAAGAACGGGTCGATGAAGGAGCTTTCATATCTGAGGCTATTTGTAATGCATTTCTTTTTAGTGCACAACCTTCATGTGGCGTCTTAGAAGGGAAGATATCGTGCGGCTTCTCAGGGGAAAAAGTCAACTTTAAAGCTTAGGGCGCCAGCTTGCTGAAATGCTGCAGTATTATTTTGATCATCGTGCTGGAGCCTGCACACTAAAACAGATCATGCACACCTTAAGTATTGCTGCAGGAGAAAAGGAGGGCTCCCGTTTCAAAATTAAGTGTCTATAGTGTTTAAAATAAGGTGACACCTACTGTACCCTTATGGCACTTAACAAAATGGAAAAGATAATTTGTTTAGGTTAAAATAACCACAGAAGTACTGACCGTGTTTACATGCATAACTGGCTTAGTCGGATTGAAATCAAATTATCCGTTTCATGTAAACACCTTTGTTCGACTATGTGCGGTCCGACTACGATCCAATTAACACCCCTGGATAATTCGATCCGATCCGGTTGATAATCCGACTATCGCGGCATGAAACGCTGAATTGCATGTGCACGCAAGCAGAAATGGCTGTATTACCACGAGTTGCAGGGCTCTCAAGCATTGAGCGTGAGACTCCCGCACTCCCGCCACACATCGTATTTCTCACACTGAAAAAAACTTGGCTATTTAATGTTTTAATGTGCCGCAGTGCACAGCCATGAGCTGGCCGCGCTGCCCTCACCGTGAAGGAATCAAGCGCAAGCGCTCCCTGGAGTTCTGCTGTGAGGTGCCACTTGTCAGCCAATCAAAAAAAAGAAATGGGCTATGCAATAGCCAATCAGAAAAAAACTATCCGTTGTATCAGGGTAACATTTAATCCAGCAACCAATGAACCAGTGTCTTCAAAACTTGAGAGCCCTGGAGTTATAGTGAAAACAAATCGGATATGACATGCTTTCAGCCAATGATTCGAATTATTCACTGCCATGTATATTGGGATAATAGCAGATCCCCCAAAAGATAGCATAGTCTGACTAAAGCAAGATTCGGATTATACCATCATGTAAACGCACTGTCACAGAAGTACGTAAATTACGTGATCAAAAACACTAACGTTGAGTTTGTGTTTCACATGGGGAACAAACTCTCGTCTCCTGGCTGAAAGATGTGTTGGACCCTCCACCTCATTTAAGATTACGTGGATAATGTAGAGAAAAATGTTGTTGGATACTCTACAATACGGCACATTGTATTTTGTAGGAATTGCTTTCAATGTGGATGTGACCAGCCTGGCTTGCGTAGCATCTTTTCAAAATAAATGTTTGTCCTCACAAGAAGTTAGGTTTAGGCTACAAATCCACTTAGTAAGGGTAAGCAATGTTAACGTCAACCACACTCACTGGCTAACGGGACTACCGACTGACTAGCGCAGGGGTGTGCAAAATTTCTGAACAGACAGCGCTTTACTCAGAGTTTACTCAGCCGACTATTTGTGGGTTAAACGGGTCATAAGTGTCGGTGGCATGGCTTATCTCTTGTTTCCTTTTCTCCGTGGAAAAATATTTTACGCCACAGAATAAATAACCACTTTTTGTACTTTATACTTCTTGTGGAAATGCCAGATATGTCGTAAATTGAAGTTGGATTTTTTTTAAATTCTTCATCTCTCTTCTGAAAACAAACCCTTAATCATGTGGACGAACTGTTTTGCTGTTTGAAATTGGTTTACCAAAGGTTATAGGTTCACAAAAGCACGGAAATATCTGAATAAAATGCTAGATACATGTAAATAAATGTGGAAACCCAAATAAAAAAATGTAGAAATGATGTGGTCTGTCACACATTCACCAAAATGATCAAGATGGGACTGAGAAATTACTTCTTATTGCAGATAAAGCTGAATGCATGGGGTGGATGCAAATAAAAAAATAACCATTACATTTTATTCAGGTGGAGCTGCAGGCGCTGGTGAATCCTCCCTGTAAAATATAATAATAGTCAGCACCGCGCACACCGTAACAGACACCATAACGGACACCGTAATGGACACGTAACGTTTAGTAAAGAAACTTACCCGGTCCAAGTGGATCTCTTCTGGCTGTGTGTTCCTCCTCGTGGCTCTGCAGCTCCACCGGAGGCTCCACGATGCTCGCCAAAATCACTGCGGCTATTTCTAAATGAGCCTCACCTCACCTGTGTGGTGGGTAGGTCCTTTGTGATTTACTGAGTAAACTGAGTTGGTTGTTTTTTTGGCAAAATGTTGACAAACGGATTGACAAATCATGGTGAAGGGTTTCGTGTGACGAGTCCTTTGCCATCATATGTCCCGCGGGCCGTAGTCTGCCCATGTCTGGACTAGCGGATCACAATAGACATGTTACTAGCAACTCACACACGTCATGGGACTAACTCTTGCTATTGGTGTGAACGCAACATCAGTAATCTTTGTATTCAGAGCTGCGTGGGTATCCCTGGTGTATGCCTATTAGACATAACCTTCAATCGAAGACCTCTTGCAGGGATTGGCAGCGAGCAAAACCATACAGATTAACTTGAATACAGGTATCAATAGACTTTGGGAAGTTTCAGTACTCCAATTCATGATAGTAAAACTAGCTAAATATGTTGGGGTATGTTGCTTGAAAAAAATTCTACACGTTTGAGAACACATGCAAAATGTGAAGCTGATATTTTCACCACTTTCTGACATTTTATCGTGTAGCCTGTAACGGATTCATCAAGAAAATATACAAGAAACCATTTTAATGCTGCATCAAATTAAATCATACCACCTGAGACACACTAAAGAAACATTTGTAACAGTTGAGTTACTTTTATTTTCCACTTTGTTTGCTTTGTTGTGCAAGAGGGAAATGGTCACCGAAGAAGTCCTGAACAGCAATTTAATGATCGTGGACAAGAAAAAAAAATATTTTTTTAAAGAGATTAGGTTTAACGGGAAGCTTTGAATTGTTCATACATGATTGATGACTGAACATCCATTTCTGACTGTTTCTCAGTCAATTACGTGTTATGGAAGATTATAATGGGCCGCTTTCACTCTTGTTATTGTTAGATTAATCACTCTAGCAAGGCAATGAAATACAAATGATTCACGAATAAAAAATAATCCTTACTTGCAGCCCTATTTATGTTCCCAGAGAAAAACGATGTACCTACTAGTCCTTTTCTATTCTGGTGTGCTATACAGATAGACTGTTAATTATACAATGACCCAGATGACCTCCACTACACCATCAACCAGATAAAGGAAAGTTGACCAACCATGCCAGTTCCTAGGAGCCACACAAGCTCTAACCATACAACTGGTAACTGTTCCACAAGAGGATGTGTGTAGCTCCCTTCCCTACCACTGTGCTTCTTATCCACTTTAAATTTCACCTTGAGAGAATTGACGAGCTGCTGCTCTGCAACCTGGGATGATGATGATGATGATGATGATGATGATGATGATGATGATGATGATGATGATGATGATGATGATGAGTGTCCACGGTACAAAAAAAAAGCCATACTGCACAATTAAATTTACCTCATTTTGAAACTCTGAAAAAATGATCACGGTAACTTTGATTCAGGTGTGCCATTCAACAACACTGAGTTGTATTCTGCATTATTTGAAAGTGAAACCTCTGACTGGATTCACACACACAACACACACACACACACACACACACCACACACACAATAAAGAACATAAAGAAGGGAATCAGCATGCAACACGAGGAAAATCCTTGCATCTCCTTAAAGTCACTCATGCACGCCTCGAGGATAATACAGGAGCACAATTAAAGAAAGAGCAAAAAAAAGGAAGACGAGACTGACAAATGTAATGCGAATGAACTGTACCTGTAACTCCACGCTGTAGCCCTGGCAGAAGTGTGTCGGGAACACCGCCAGCTGATGTTGCACTTTGAGGGAAACTGTATAATCCATGAAGCGGAGCGAGGCTGCTGAGTAACTCGCGCGGGCAGAGCGGGACGACACCGTAGTACAAACAATCTGCCGCTGCTCCCCGCCCCGCTGCGCTCTGATTGGCCGCGCCGCGCTCCATGCACTTGAGGCAGAGCAAAGTGGGAGCTCACCTCAGTAAATGTCATTGGGTCTGCCCCCAAATCAGAGTGGAGCAGGTGATGAGAAGATCTGTTGTTTATTACCTTCGCATTGAAAATGCGGAAGGTAATGTTTTAATCGCCATGTATTTGTATGTGTGCGTGCGTGTTATTCGCACAAGTCAAAAAGTATTCAACCGAATCGCATGACATTTGGTGGGATGATTGATTATTATCTGGGGACCATTTGATTAGATTTTGGGATTGATCAGGTCAAAGGTCAAAGTCAAGGTCATGAAAAAGTTCAAAATCGTTTTGAATCGCATAACATTTGGTGGGATGATTGGTTATTATCCGTGACCCTTTGATTAGATTTTGGGAATGATCGGGTCAAAGGTCAAGGTCATGAAAAGGTCAACATCTTCTTTTTAGCATATTGGCATGCAACTAATGCCAAAATGCAACTAATGCCAAAATGTTCATCATTCAATGCCCAATCTTGTAAAATGCAAAGGTATGCACTGTACCGAGTGCCTGTTTTAGTTGGAGATGCTTTTATTATTAGTAATGTACCATTATTATCCTCTGTATATTATTAGTATTAACAGTAGTAATTACAAATAACTTAATTGCTATAGTCCCATATGTCATAGTCGTAAAGTGGAGCAAGTGTAACGGAGTTATAAATGCATTTTTGTTTCCAAATGTATTTTATTTTATTTTATCTTTTTTTTTTGTTGTTCAACGATGTTGTTGAGGGTTTGTGAATTTTATTTTAATGAATTGTTTTTATTTGGCGTTGCTTTTGGAAGTCGGTTTCTTCCGGAAGTTGCGTCACACTTCGTTTGCACTTCCTGTCCCTTGGTCCCGCCTTTCCCTCATACAAGTTTTGTGTTTGTAAAGGTGAGTCGAGTGTTGAAATTGTCTTCCAATGTGTTCCTGTGTTCTTGGCGCGTGTGGCCGTTTGTGTTGTAATCGTGGTGTCTGCCTGTTGTGTGTTTTGGGGATCGTCGGGAGACGGCTCGGATGCATCTTTTGGCGATCTCAAAGACTAAACACTTTCGGCTATCCCGCCGTTTTGCCCGCACAATGTAATCGGTGGTGATCGATATACATTCTGAGATACAAGTTTTGTGTTTGTAAAGGAATAAAGTCCGGAAAAGAAACGTACAGACTGGACTTCTTTGATGCCCATTCCAAGTCCGTTACACAAGGGCCGATGATTTTTAATTTGAGCTGCTTTTATTATTAGCACCGTGCCGAAAAATATTTAATTTCTACAGCCCCATATTTCGTAGACCCGTAGAAGTAGAAGCCAGTAACATTCATCTACTTCGATCCAACAGTAATCCAGACATGGTAAATGTATTTACTGAAAATAAATTGATATTTTACCGTACTACCGTAAAGAAATATTGAGTAATCTGTAAACCTATTAACGTGTATGTTAAACATTCTTACCAAATACTGCAAATAAATAGAATGTATTGTGAAATGTGTTGCAAAAAGTAACACAGTAGAGAATTATCTGCATTATTTTACATTATTTTAATTTTATTTTTTGTTTTTTAGTCACAGAAGGCAGCTCTTGCTCTAAAATCTTCCTGTATACTATAGCTGCTCAGCCCCAAACAACAGACGGACACATTTAGCAACCAGCTGGTGAACATAGTGTAACATTTAGAACAATTAGAAGCTACAGACACCATTATGTCCCGTGGGAGTTTGCAATACTCAACAGAGAACTAACAGGAAGAGTGATTGCTAAAGCAACTTTACAAGAGTAGAGTATGTCAGTGTTGTCCCCCCTCAGGACAGAAATCGGTTAATCCACAATCATTAAAAAAAATTAACCAAATGAGTCAACAAAATACCAATGTCTCAATATCCTTTCATTCATGACTATATTTAAATCAGCTTAGTCACATCTTCATATTTGCAGTGCATTGCCATACCATAAAAAGTATCCAGATGTGTTATAATAGACAGTATTATATTTGACAAACTCATAGAATTTACCCTTGGCACCTCCCACTTCCAGCTCTGCATCAGATTGTGGGTTGAGGTTTATTTACATTTTTAAAGGTTTTATTATGTGCAAATTATGCAATTTGAAAATATCTCCACTTCAGATTATTTCAACTAGGTCAACATTTTTGTTCAGTTCAGAATTGCATTAGGTGAAGGGGGGAAGGGGACACACGCACACAAACGTGTCTTTCATCTGCCCTTGAGCACAGGGCCCACAGTCCAGATGGCTGGACTGTCACAACAAGCTATGTTTTCAACAGGAAACATGTCACATCCCTCGGGGGGCTTCTATGCGCCACATTCACATTTTTTTCGCCATTTATCTAGAGTGTCTTGCAGTAGGCAAACAGGTACAGGCGCTCAGCGGGGTAACTGACCAACAACTGGCGCACCACCGACTGCTTTGGGAATCAAAACCTGTAATCGTACCGTTTGGAACAAGTCGGCCTCTCCACCGTGCAACCCTGCAAAAAGAAAAAAAATGCACTTTGATCACAGCTGCATGCTTGGCCACCAATTGGAGCTGTGAGGAAAGAAAATGTGTCAGGGCCAGATGAGCTACTTTTGTTCATTTCTACATTTCTTGGCATCTCATTACTGGAATGTATTCATGATATGCGTTGTGGAGGTTGTGTTTGTAGCTGAGCGCTGAGTATTAATTCTTCCTTCGCATCATTCCCAAAATCAAATTCCCCCAACCAACATAGGCTGAGCCTCTGAGGTCCATAGTGAATGTATTTACAGTGCACATTTATATCAGGATTGTCCCAAAATGATGCACTTAGCAACAAATCACATGCGCAGAGACTCCCATTGAGTATAGAAAGGACTAACTCCAAGTTATGAAGCATGAGCTGCAAAATATAGGCTATTTCTAAAGGTTGAGGATTTATTGGTGAAATCCTTGCCTCTGGTAACCGAATACAATTTCACTTTAAGAGGAAAGAAACGGGAGTCATTTGTCCAGGGACAGTGGATGCTCACCCGGATGTTCAAACGAGTATGCTTTCAATGGAGGTTATATTATTCTAAACGCAGCAGGCAGCTGCAATTAGGCTTTTCAAACGCGGCCCAGTTGGTTGTGGGGAGCCTCTTTGTGTGTCGGCCTGCAGCACATATGCCTGTCTGTGGCTTGCATGCTGTTTTGACTCTCCACTCTTTTTTTGTCACAAAAGAAGAGCGAATGCCACCGTCAGTCAGTCTTTGCCTCATAGACAGAAGCAATCCACCAACACCATAGGCATAAAATACACAGTGACCCTAAAAGCAGGAACAAAAGACAGCCAGTTCGACTCATCATATTGTTCTATAGTATGACTATGAATACATAACTACAATAGAAGTATCTTAATTGTATAATAATCCAAAAAAATAATAATTGTGTTTTCATTACATTAGAATGTGCCATTTATCGTTACATATTAAGTGGGTCCTCTTCACGGAGCTGGTCACCATTTTTCTACAGTAGCCCAGAACGTATACAAACCAAACAGTGACTCCAGATAGTAATAATAATAACATTTCGATTTATATAGCACTTTTCTAAGTACCCAAAGTCGCTTACAGAGTCCAGAGTCCAGTCATCCACACACACAGTGATCCCGGTGGTAGTAAGCTACATTAGTAGCCACAGCTGCCCTGGGGCAGACTGACGGAAGCGTGGCAGCCAATCAGCGCCTACGGCCCCTCCGACCACCACCAACATTTATTCACATCCATACGAACCGGGGTGAGGCTGCGGTGCATGTCTTTATGATGGTGGGGGAAACCGGAGTACCCGGAGTAAACCCACGCAGGCACGAGGAGAACATGCAAACTCCACACAGAAAGGACCTGTAACCACCGGGAGGACCGGGATTCGAACCCAGGACCTTCTTGCTGTGTGGCGACAGTGCTAACCTGAGCCTTCACGTTTGTCATTCTTTTGGCATTATCAATGGACACACAGTGGAAGTGTACGGTGATGATGGCACCTAGTTATGGTGTTTTACCCAAGTAACTGGATTCAAGCAATACTTTCTTTATTTTGTCATGGCAAGTATTGTTTTACATAGGGTGACCAGACGTCCGGTTTTCCCCGGACATGTCCTCTTTTTGAGACCAAAAAAAGCGTCCGGCAGGGTTTCCAAAAACGTCCGGGAATTTGCTTAATCGGATACTTCCGTTACTTTCACACGTTTTTACCCCTTACAAGTTTTGTAAATGGTATCTCCCTTATGTTCCACCTGAACAGTCATTGGTCGACTGATCTCAGTGTTACCAGATAAACAAAATCCCCCTTTTAGGCATGTATATCACAAAACAGGCAGAATAAGAGAGATCCGTCTGCGTCTGAGCGAGCACGCTTCGCCCTCAACTGTGATGTGTTGAGGCCCGATGCACAGTTTTCTATTCATGACATTACCTTTAAAAACTCAACAAACCAAAAAAAATAACTAATCCACTTAGGTTGAGGAAAACATCATAGTTGGCAGGTTTAGGCAACAAAAAAGGAAAACTATGAAAAACAGTTTGGAAGACCACAATGCATAGCGGACCACCTGTCTTCTGCTTGGAGGTCTTCCATGTATGTTACTTTTTGACTTTTTTACAACATATATCACTTGATATTGAAAGAATACACTTAAAAGTTGTTGATCATGAAGAAAATCAGTTTAGGTGTGAAATGTATGTTAAAATGACGCAACCTTGGGTGAGAGTGCAAAAACTCAGGAGAAGAAGAACAGACAGGAGTCAAGGTGAGGCAAAAGCAAAGTATTTACCTTGGCAAAAGTAACAAAACACTAATGCTAACACCAAAAGCATTGTGAACGTTTTCCTCGTTGACTTTCACCGACTCCATCTGAATAACTGTACGGCGCTACTGGATTAGCAGCAGACAGTTAGATTCACCAACAGCAGAGCATCTCAACGCTGATTGGCTTTCACAACTCGGCGCCGGGTGAATTTTTCGGCAAAGTTTTAATATTTAAACTTGAGGCAAATGAGACCAATTTTCCATCCAAAGTCAATGCACAAACGTGAATGACTTTGGATGAAACCTACTCACGCGAAAAATTCACAACGCTTTTGGTGTGAACGCAGCACACCCATACAAAATACTCAGGTCGCAGGCAATACACACAGGGGTTCTAGGAGGAAAGAAAGCAAGACAATCTGGCAGGGGACAAGGGGAGTATTTATGAGAGGGGAAAACCACAAGTGTAGGGCATAAACAGTCAGGAGACACACACATGGGAGGCAGAGGGCAGGTGAAGGAAATTAACAATCAGGAGACACATGGAATACACAGGCGGCGTTTCTCAATTCAAAGTACACAACTACAGACTTGTGTTCTTCTGGAGTCTGGATTCCGGAGTCTGGTCTTGGGAGTCCAGATTCCGGAGGACAGGAGGACGGGACAACGGGAGGACAGTCTTTCTGTGATTGGAACAGCAGCTGACTTGATGACGTCACCACATCAGCTGTTCTTACTCCTGAGTTTACTCTAATTATTCACTGTAAATTATTTTTTACAGTCTAATAAACAAAACATCCTAAAATGACATTCTGTGACTCAACAACAGTAGTATTTATAAAAAGTCAACTGTCAGTAGTTTATTTTCTCCTCCGCTACTGTTTGCGGTTGCTGGTGAAATGCATTCTGGGATATATGCTGGCCAGAGTACGCACAAGTCTCCTCTGATGCATCCTCCAGAAAGTGGGAGGATCAAGTCACATCCGAGCATTTTGACCGTGCTTTGAGAGAAGCAAAATTTGAATTGGAACATGTACCCGGGCTGAGACTGATGACGTTTCACGAGTCCACGAGGACACAAGTAGAGAAAAGGAAACACAAGTACGCATAATGAGAAACGCCGAGGGTGTTGCAGCTCCTCTGAAAAGTGTTACATTTGTACCAGCTCTCTCCTTCTCTAACAGTTACATCTCACTGCACTTGGCAGTTCAAATGTGCAAAGTTGTGTAATGCATTTTTTATATATTAAATCAACAACATCTCTACATGAATACTCGAAACAATGTAAATCCGATGAAACCTGTTCCTGTTTTTCAACTGTTGCGCAACCCAATGATTTTATTTGACAACGTAAGGGTCCATTGACGAAGACTCCTAAACTTTTCTTTACCTAATAAATGGACACATTTTGTGCAAACAAGTTGTTGCCACTTTAATCAACTGTTTATACCTTCATATACTATCAGTGTGAGAAAAGATACTCAGGTTATGTGACTCAGTTTCAGAATGTGGCCCCGTTGAATGTTCCCAATTTAGCAAACTGTTATATTCATGTAGCTGGAAAACATGACACTATGCAGTACATGCAATTCTAACTAAAGATATTGTTGCCAAGATACCCACTGGCATCAACAGCCCCAAATTATCTCCATAATTGTATACTGAGGTCTCACACAGTGTGGGGGGTAAAGCTGGGGAATCTGTTTGCACAGTGGGTGTCAGCCCACTGCTGCAGCTGCACGGCAACACAAGAGGCTTTTTCAGTTAAATTAAATTCAGTTCATCCTTCTATTAGAACGCAATTGGTAAACAGCTTGTTACACGTGAAAACCTTTATGTTGTGATCAATTATGTACAGATCCATAAAGGTATATAAAAGACTAACAGTATGCATAATGTGAAAATGGGTCATGGTGAGATTGTACTGCAGGGTGGGTACCTGTTTTGGAAATGAAACAATCTTCTTGTCAAATATTCAATTAAATTCAATTCAGTTTATTTTGTATAATCCATTCTCACAAATTACAAATCTCATTGTACAGCTTTACCTTTACAAATACATCCTCTCCTTTCAGTCATAGTTCTTATACGTCACTACAGAGACTTACAGCGTTTCTCAATATGCTTACTTGTGCGTCCTTTCCTCTACTTGTGTCCTTGTGGACTCGTGAAACGTCATCAGTCTCAGCCCGGGTACATGTCAAGCCAATTCAAAGTTTGCTTCTCGCAAAGCACGGTCAAAATGGCCGGATGTGACTTGATCCTCCCACTTTCTGGAGGATGCATCAGAGGAGACTTGTGCGTACTCTGGCCAGCAGATATCCCAGAATGCATTTCACCAGCAACCGGAAACAATAGCGGAGGAGAAAATAAACTACTGACAGTTGACTTTATATAAATACTACTGTTGTTGAGTCACGGAATGTCATTTTAGGATGTTTTGTTTATTTGACTGTAAAAAAATATTTACAGTGAATAATTACAGTAAAGTCAGGAGCAAGAACAGCTGATGTGGTGATGTCATGAAGTCAGCTGCTGTTCCAATCGCAGAAAGACCGTCCTTCCGTTGTCCCGTCCTCCCGTCCTCCGGAGTCTGGACTCCCAAGACCAGACTCCCAAGACCAGACTCCCAAGACCAGAATCCAAAATAACACAAGTCTGTAGTCGTGTACTTTGAATTGATATATCGTTATATTGGAAGGTGATATTGTTGAGGGCTATAAAGAAGAAGTCTAAACAACTAAAACTAAGAAGGTTAACAAAATCATCCGATCAACTGTTGTAATCGATACAGCTTTCTTTTGAGCCCTTTTTTTTGTGTACATGTGTTTAGATTTTGGCAAATAACATTTTGTTTCAAGTGTCCATGGATTAGACTGAAAAAAACTCTCTATAGCAAGTTTTGAAGCCTCTTTTTATCAATGATCTTTTAATTGCGATGCACATCTAAGATAATGATATCCTCAAAGAAGTGCATACTGAATGTGTTTCACCTCTGTTTGTATTCATATTTGACGGGGACGGAGGTCAGTTTCTTCTCGTTACTTGCATAGTGTCTTTTTAAATTTAAACTTTTGTGTGTACTTACTATCACTTTCACCCTTTTAAGCTTTTTTCATGCAGTGTCTTTTGAAAATAAACTTAGTTAGGTTTTAGGTTAAGCCTTTTGGGCCCCAGATATCCATTGTTAGAGACATAATTTCAGGGTCATATGTTATGCTCATTTGTAAACTTTCACTGAGATAAAGATAAACTTGTTCAGTGTCAAATATACCATTCAATGGAAAAAAATATTATAATAATATATATTATTATAAATGCAAAGAATAGAGATATCGATAGTTATTTCTTGTATTTCGATTTCACTCGTTCACGCTCAATGGAGACAGTTTCTAACAGAATAGCTAACAGCTAGCTGTTAATCCCTTTTATTTGCCTCAAGTAAACCCAAATGTAAGCAGGTAACAATCGTTAAAAACTACCGATGTCAACATTCTGTAACTACCTGGAATTACTAGAACACCCCTGATGGCACCTAGTTGTGGTGTTTTACAGGGGAGGCTGTTTTTGGTCACCGCAAGTAAATACACTCAGGCAGTACTTTCTTTTGAAATTACAAGTTGTGTTTATTGTATTATTGTATACGTGTATGTTGTGATCATTTAACAGTCCTTTAACTTAGGATGTCGTATGTGTACATATTGTTAACCCATCTGAGACAAATTTGTTTAAATTCAATTTATGTTAATCCCATCTGGATTGGACTAAAGATTTACAATACAGTGATACCTCAAAAAGTTAAGCACTTGGATGAATAAACCTCATAATGGAAGATACAGCATGTACACATTCACCTGTGGCCAGTTTAGCAAATTAGAGGGGCTAGGACAAAGAAATGAGCTGTGGGCCTCATTGACAACCCTACCATTGCTCCCACTTTCTCTGCTTTGAATTAACTAGTGGTCAGTTTTGGTATTGGTTTATGTTACTTTAAAGCAACACTATGTAACTTTTCCTACCTTAAAATAACAGCTTGAAAAAAATTGGGCCGCTACAATGACTTTTAATATGGCGATTTGCGCCTCCGCCACTGCCATCGGGGGTCTGTGGCCAGAAAACTGGTGAATGTAAGATTTTTTAGCCGCCCGATCCCAGGCTGTAGTACCCGTATGTACGGGCAAACTCTCACTAGCCCCCGTCCCCCCCACACGTTAAATACCTGAAGGGGGCGCTACAAGGGAAAAACTACATAGTGGGGCTTTAATAGGTGTCCTTATACTCTCTGATAACCTGTTATTTGCGGTTGTAGAGTCTGAGCAAACATATGTAACATTATATAAATCATGTTTCCACGTTAACTTGAGTGAGTGCTTGTAGCTTAGCATGTCAATATTAAAAGACTACAGAGAGGCTCTAAAGTCAAAATTAATAATCAATGTTGGAAGCTATTGAGCGAAGGAGAGCCATAACCAATAATATTTTATTTGTAGATTTGCAGTATTCATATTTTTTTATGCTGTATGTTCATTGAAAACATTTCCTACATTTATAAAAAAGGGAATGGAATTGCACACGGCATGGGTTATTTTGTGGAAGTTGCATTTGCAAGCAGAACACAATTCCTCAAGTTGACCGCACAAGTGTGCGTCTCGTTTATTTAGTATCTCAAAACAGAATAAACACAAGATGGCGCTGCCCAGTCACCAAACCCGCATGGGGCTTCCACGTCACAACAACATCATAACACTTAAAGGGACCGAGATCCCGGAACAGTCACACAGGTGTGTGTGACTCAATACTTATAATAGCAAGGGTGAATTATGATAATCAGGTTCGCTACAATTTGTTCTTAAGTCACTACCTGGTAAATCATAAATAATTCAGGGCCACAAATGTCAAACATAATGTCATCGAAGCACGTTAGCGGTTTCTCCTACTTTATGATCTCTCAATATAACACAGAACCCAAACTGGCTCCTCACGCAGGATCACACTTGGCTCGCAAGTTTCATTGCAATCTCTCTCTCGCTGTGTCTCTCACTCTCTAAATATTGCATGACCTCTGATTTATATTCTGAGCAGACCCTTGTGGTAAATTGGTAGATATGGTGAACGGACATAGATGAATCTACACACGCTAGTGCTCCATTGTGGAGTGCTGGATTTGAAATGGCCTGGTGAATCACAGGAGCACACAAGGCACTCACTCACACGCATTGCAATTATGAGAGAGTACACATATGCACCATAATTGAGAGGAAAACAATTACAGCATACACTTTGCTGGGAGGTACACGCTTACGGATGAATCAAGAAGTTTCAGGGGATCATAGTGGAGATCTGCAGTTCTTGACTGAGTTGTGTTTTGTTGTGACAATTACCCACTCATGTTTAGGACAACATGGGCAGTAAACTCTTGGATTTAAAAAATAATAATCAAACATAATATATAATAACCAGACCTAAACCAATATCCTAACTAACTTAACTAACTAACTAACTTGTAACTGCCGGATTGAAGATTATAACGAGAAAACTGCAACTATATTATAAGCAAATAGATCAGTGACACACAAGTGACAGTCTGTAGTGCTGGGAAATGAAGTGCCAAACAGCCATGTACGGGTCTCTAGAGCTGATATCTAGAACTTGTTGATATGACGCCAGGAAGAATACGTCTATATTCGTATGGATGAATTTACATCTGTCCATCGCACATTACTAACTGCTTCCTCTTTGTGACACCACGTCTCATAGGGTCCATTGGACCTGGCTGTGTCTGATGCATCCGGCCATGACCCTGCTGATGCCTGATTGAAAAAAAATCTTTACAGTCTATGGGGACGCCGCATTAAAGCCCCACTATGTAACAATTCCTACCTTAAAATAACAGCTTGAAAATAATTGTGACTTTTAATATGGCGATTTGCGCCTCCGCCATTGCTGGGCTAAATACCCGACTATGTAAGATTTTTGAGCCGCCCGGTACTTCGACCTGCTTTCTGGCAGTGATTACGTAACATCACATAGTGCCATTTCACGCTCGCAGGTGACTTTTTATTTGCTCCGCTACGCGACGCGTAGAGACAGAGTGACACGCTGCTGTGGAGACAATCAATAACAGACGTTTAGTTTAATAAAAGAACAAAGACGTCTTTAAGAAAGGGACCTGACATTACTTCTGCTGTAATCTGGCGCGATAGAGAAAGTTACAGGGGGGCGGGCGGATATTATTTATTTTTTTACTCAAACTCAAAAGAGCCATATGCGTCACCGGAAGAGCCATATATGGCTCGCGAGCCAGAGGTTCACGACATCTGATCTATCGTAACTGGGTATTTACGACACTGAAGTAAACGTTGAATACCTGAAGGGGGCGCTACAAGGGAAAAACTACATAGTGGGGCTTTAAGACAGTTATTCTTTCTTTTTTTTACTAATTGTTGCATTTATCTAGACAAAAGATGACACTGGGAGATAATTGATAACATCTCTGAAATTCAAGATATTTTAACAGAGGGAAGCAGCAGGGCTGAATCTTTTAATCCTGTCATACAGATGCCACGGACTGAGTCAAGCTCTTTAATATCTGGAAGACGGGTGCTCTGAGCTCTGAATAAGACTGCCAGCTCTAACACGCAGCTCTGAGTCAAGGATCCCTTGGCAGTGTACAGGCGGTGTCTTCGCATCTTTACTACCTCAAGGGGTGAGCGTCTGTGGGTCATCACAGACATCACTCTACGCAGCATATGAAGTTGACGGTCACTACTGAAGGAGCTCTAGGACTCCATCATTATGACAGTGAACAGCCTTGTCCTGGGTCCCCTGGATAATAATAAAAATAAGAAAGGAGTTTCTGAGCTGCACATAGGAATGTATCATCCCGAGACATTTATTGTCATTCGGTAATGTAGTTTACCTAATGTTTTACACTATGAAGATTCATTTTTATTAAAGCAATTTTTGGGTCGATTTCCCTGTCTCTTATTACGGAGAACTTTATTTTATTTATCGTGGCGCCTTATTCAATGTGAAAGTCGAAATTGACAAGCTGGTGAATATGTGCATAAACAGAAACACACCTGGCATGTTTCCAGCCATTACACTCATTTAGTATGCTTAACATGGTGCAGCTGTTAGCATCCCAACACACACATGCAAACACGTTCCACTTAGGTGCACTTGTATAATGAACTAGCACGTTCACAGACACACACATGCTGACGGGCACATACACACACACACGCACACACTCCATGCAGTCTTTAAACTGAGAAAGATAAGGATGCTTAATTGTTATTTTGCTTCATAAATCAATAGTGAAGACAATTCTTTGCTGCTGTTATACATTTTTCAGCCAGAATTTCTGAAACATAACCCATGAACATCTCTAGGAATTCAATTCTGTCAGGGGCAAAAAAAGAAAGAAAAGAGGACTGCAACCATCAGTGCTTTGCTGCAATGTGATGTGCGATTGTGTATGTGCAGGGAGGAAGTTGGAGTGGATGGATGGGACTTTCACTCAGAAGCCCGCTGTTTGGGTTCTGTATGTCGACAATGACCTTTGGCAATTCAATTCAATTCAGTTTAGTTTATATAGCCCAATATCACAAATTACAAATTTGCCTCAGAGGGCTTTACAATCTGTACATATCCGACATCCCTGTCCTAGGACCTCACATTGGATCAGGAAAAACATATGGATGTGACATACACTAAATGTCTCACAAAATGCCTGAAACATGCATGCACAAATCTCCCTTCCCCTCTAACACTTACACAATATGTGTGTGCTTGGGTGCTAAGAGACTTGATTGCATGCTAGTTCCTTATCGCAGAGGAGACACAGCTTTATGCTTCACGCTACAGAGCTTAGGTCAGGCATCCACAGATATGTTTCATGTCAACCCCGTTATTGGAAACATGCAATGTGTGACAAGCCAAGAGGGAGTTGGCCTGATTCCCATTTGCTTTTCATTTGTCAACCCTTATCATGCCTTTTTGCTGCAGAAATGCTGTGATCAATGGAAGCCACGTTGAGCACTATTTTCTTAGGGGTTGTCTTTGCAAGAGGAAAGCGTTGAAGCACCTGTGAAATTGGGAGCTGGACATTGCAAGCTTATCATCCAGTCCGTCTGCTCTGGGAAAATGGACTGTGGACAATTGACCTCGTCTTGTATCCAAATTGAACACTGCGCTCTCTTGGATCCCTTGAATTACACCTACCAAGTAGACCGGAAGAGCGATTGCCAAGATAAATAAATAAAGGGCAAGAATAGAAGTTCCTCTGTCAACTTCATTGTGGAGAAGAGTGCTGATACTGTCACTTCAACTGCAGAATTACTGACATGCCCAATAGCCACGGGTCTAGCTGTCTATTGTTCTTACAGTTTACGTCCTTGTCTGTCCGACATGTAATAACTTCAGTTTCATCCTATTGAGATTAGTGTGAAATTGTCAAGATTATTTAATTAATTCTAAATTGTTGTCAAAAATGTGTTTTGTACGTGTGCAGTGACCTGCATTAGCAAAATACACTAAAATAATGTTATGGATGCAAGGTCAAATTGACCTTTGACATTCAAAGTATAATCTGTTAAGGTGTACGTTTGTACCAAATTTTAAGATGGGCGGACAATCTAAAGAAATAATACTTCTAGCATTTGCAGTCGTGGAGGCATAAAAAGCAAATACATAAAAAATAAATAAAAAAATGTATCCTTTATTGATCCCACAGTGGGGAAATTCTTCTCTGCATTTGAATCATCCATCCATCCATCCATGTTCAACCGCTTTATCCGGGGTCGGGTCGCGGGGGCAGCAGACCCAGCAGGTTGACCCAGACTCCCCTCTCGCCCGCAACATTTTCCAGCTCATTCTGGGGGATCCCGAGGCGTTCCCAGGCCAGCCGGGAGATGTAATCCCTCCAGCGTTTCCTGGGTCTTCCCCAGGGTCTCCTACCAGTTGGACGTGCCTGGAAAATCTCCAATGGGAGGCGTCCTGGAGGCATCCGAATCAGATGCCCGAACCACATCAGCTGACTCCTTTCGATGCGAAGGAATAGCGGCTCGACTCCGAGCTCCCTCCTGATGTCCGAGCTCCTTACCCTATCTCTAAGGCTGAGCCCGGCCACTCTACGGAGGAAACTCATTTCGGCCACTTGTATTCGCATTTGAACCATCCTTAGTTATTAAGGAGCAGTGGGCTGCAGTGAAGCAACTGGGGGTTGCTCAAGGACACTTCAATATGCAACTTAGCGGGGATCGAACCGGGTACCTTGAAGTTACGGGACGACCACTTTGAGCTACAGACGCTGCCCAAACCATACACTACAGATTATCCCTGCCTCCATGTGTCTTTCCTCAACACTCAGCAAGTTCAAACTCAATAAAGGAAGTCACAGCAGAGGAAAAGTACTTCAAAGTGCCTACATTAGCACATTAGCTTCTCATAGGTAGAAACATCCTGAGAAGGAGACGGAACAGACACCAGACTGGAGAAGTGGGTGCCCGTGTCCGGTGATGTTGATGAGGACAGTTGTCGTGTTGTCTGATTCATTGTAAAGATTGATTTGTCCATTTTGTTCAGTTGTCCATCACATGGAAAAAAACGGGTTTTGATTAAGGTCGACAAAACGGTGTGTTTCATAATTTCCTGTCGATTTCATTTCAAATAATGAGTCTTGCTGATAGGACTTTTGTTTTTTGCCATGTTCCTTGTCGTCGGCTGTAGCTGCTTAGAGGAGATAGTGGATCACATTTACTTCAAATCCTCCATTTGTTGTTACCTCACACTTATCTTCACCTTTCCAGAAATAAAAAAAACCCCTGAGGATTAAAGCTCAGGATCGCCAGGCAGGGTGATGGGAGACGGGGAGAAAACAATGCCGGGTGAAAACCACTCAGCAAATCCTTCGCTA
Organism: Liparis tanakae; assembly: GCA_036178185.1. Taxonomy (NCBI): domain Eukaryota; kingdom Metazoa; phylum Chordata; class Actinopteri; order Perciformes; family Liparidae; genus Liparis; species Liparis tanakae. The sequence goes on along the minus strand of CM070094.1, from coordinate 6,981,076 downwards.
ACCTCATTATAACCTCAATTCAAGATAGCTGAGGCAGAAAAGGAAAATCCCCCAGCTCTCAGCCATGACAGAGGCTGATCATTCCTTATCGACAACACAGACCTTCAATTCTCTTGATTAAGGTTTTAGCAGAGACAGGCTGCCATGAGTCAAAACAGACTGAGCCTTCCTCTGCTCCTAGTCCAGCTAAAACAAATCACCTGGGTTCATTACAAGGCTAAATATCTGTTATGACATCTATCATACCAGAGCCGACAGGCTGAAATATTTTTTATTTTGTTATGCCAAGTAGCATTTTTGCTTGAAAATAATTTAATACACAGCACTGTGCCATCAATGTATGATTTAATATAGAATATATACCATTCACTTTATGAACTTGCATTTATATTGTATTAAATATTTATTTAATAGCTATTTTTAAAGGATTTTTTAATGGACGCTCAAATTAAAATATATATATATATTTTGAAATCTCACGTACCCCCTGGAGTGCGTTCACGTACCCCCATTTGTGAACCACTGCAATCTTCAATTTAAGAAACACATGTAATGAGCTTCATCATGGTATTAGAGTAGAAGTAGTAAGAAATGGTGGAAATTCCAATTAAATCTCTAAATATCTCTAAAACTTAAACAATGTCCACAAAAACATACTCAATGTCCACATATCTATCTTTTAAAAAAAGGGGGCTTTCATCCACATCTCACAACTTTCATATTGTAAAGTAAAACAATACAAATAGATTCACTGAAATGAACCAAAGGACTCCATAGATAGAGGCTTATATATATATATATATATATATATATATATATATACATATATATATTGTATATTTATTTAATATTTATGTATTTATATATATATATACAATATATATATATATATATATATATATATATATATATATATATATATATATATATATATATGTATATTTTCACATTGCACATGTTGATATAAATATGACTTGTGCACCTTTAATAAAGACATGAACCAGTGCCCCTCTCTTATCTTTATTGTTCTAAAAGAAATGCTAACAAACCCACAACAATTCTGTGGACTCGTTAAACCACTAAAGCTGTAACCTAGTTCAATCTATAGGTCCATCATCATTGTTCCATGGCCTGCTGAAACAACCAGCCCTAGATGTGTCACTAGCTCGTGGTGAGCATTGGGCCACGCAGCTGCTGATTAACGGTTCACCCAGAAGAATGGCGTGTAGTTAGAAGATTAATGGTCCTCTAGTCTAGGAAGGATACATTGAGGAGAGGAGAGGAAACTAGTACATCTCCATGTACAACTGATCAATAGTGCACAGTTAAATATATCATCAATCAATGGGACACTTTGAGACCCCGGGGCCTGATACCCCCACCTACCCTCATTTATGATGATGAATAAATTATGAATCCTGGAACTATCCAAAGCTTAAAAAATCCTATCTGTAATGGTGGGGCTCTTTGGTATTCCTTTTCTCTCCTCTTTCTTTTCTGGGTGAACAACGAGAGAAAATAATACAAAATACCATGTATTGGCTATACTGATGCTGATAAAGATCTGATGGTGGTCCTTAATAATATTGGGAAACAGCACATCTAAAGGTAGTTTGGCCTCAAGACATTGTGATGCATGTATTACATCACTTGCATTTTTAATCTAGAATAATTAAATCTATCTAAAAAAAGACCCCACATTTTCTTTTTTACACATTTCCTGCTTCATTCTATTAAATCACAGCGTCAATTTTGTTTCAATTAAATGTATCTAATTTAAAAGTAAGCAGATTTTACGCATTCCTTTCAAACAAAAGGCCTATTAAGGATGTCTTTGTGAATTAGAACATGGAGGTATAGTGGTGCTCTTCATTATTGTGGCCCAAATTGAGTATACCAACAACAAACATAAAAGAATGATCCTGACATAAATACAACCCCTTGTTCATCCTGTTGTTGAGTCATAAGAACATTATTTGATCGGAAATGCTTCACCAGAATGTGTTACTCACTTGCATGACTTTTCAAAACAGCGTCTCATTTGCCACCTTTTATTTCCCTAAACACATTATGTGAAGTTTATTTTACCTTATACAAACACAATGTGTAGAAATGTATTGATGCAGTAATCCTTCCCTTTGATACACAGACTGAGATATAGATATTACACCGAGGGAATGTTTGATGTTTTAAATGGAAACATTATGAAATATGTATTAGTGTTGCTGGCCAAAGAGTCATTCATAGGCAACTAAAAGTATAGGGATCATACTTCCCAGAGACATCTTTTTTCATGTTAACCTTCACACTGAACTTCAACCACTCATTAAATCCAAAAGCAGATTTGTATATGTACTGCTGTATAAAATACAAAAAATAAATTATATAACAATAATAATTGCATGGTGATAATCAAGTGATATTTAAATTGTTTTTAATATACTTCTTGTGTTTTTTCAGCAGAAAACAAGCGCATACTTGATCATGAACATTCATTATTGACCCTGCAAATGTCATAAATTTTTTTTACTAGTTTGTTGTTTACCCTTAATGTTTACATCTCAATTTGCTCCTGAGCAGACGGTGATCTCTGCTTTTGAGGAGAAGGAGACAGAGAAGGAGGAGTAGGAGGAGGAGAAGGAGAAGAAGTTCTGCTCTGTTTTGCCGTGACACTGGCTCTAATGTAGCACTAGAGGGCGCCCCATGCAAGCCATTTGGATGGTTCAGTCCTTGAACGTAACACTAAGGCATTACCAATGAATGTCATTTTACGAAATAGCTCTTTCCAGAAGACCCATAGTACCATTATAATGTGTCTCACATGGAGTGAGATATTCATATTGGCTTATAGGATCATAAAAGGCTCTGAATATGAACACGGAAGCCTCATGAAACATGGGTATTTGCATAATTGATGAATCTTTATGGCTGGTTGTTGCAATAGCTGAATTATATCAACACAAACATTACAGTTTAAAAAGTACTTTACAAATATTCAACATTTTACTGAAATCAGACTACGGGAAAATTATTTGTAAATGGCAGAACACGGAAACACAGAAATATTATCTCTAGGGTTCCTGTGTAGCCAGTGGACATATAACCGATATGCAATATAGAACAATGAAGCAGCTTGAAACATCATTTAGTTTTTTCTTCCCACATGACTTTTCATGTGGAAAGAAAACACAAGATTATGTTTTTATGCTGCTATATAGTCAGCATACCTGACTTTTTGTAATGATGTGTGCTACGCCTTCTCATAATTAAGATTTATGTCAGCCATTAAGGTAGGAGTGACTGCATGCGGGGTTCCCCTCTGCTAAGTCATGGTGGAAAGTGTTCACTTTGGTGAAGTGAACTTTGAAAAGGAAAGAAAACTACTTTTAAATGAGAGATATTAGTTTGTACAAATATGCCTGATGTTAGCTAGTTAGTACCATAAGCTATGGATTTGATGGATCCTTCCTTTTCTGGCTTTAAAAACAATTGCTTTAGCGTTTTTTCAGTAGTGACACGTCTGTCATTTTCTTAAAAAAATACTAAAGTGTTAACATTAACTATCAGCAGCTTCACTGGTTTCAGCTTTCAAACCCATCTCAGTGCAGATCTACGACATGATACTTTAGCCCTAACAGAAACAGCATATTGTTCATTATGAGCCCTGCAGGCTTGGACAAATAGCAGTTGAATTTCTCATTCAGGGCCAGTGAAATACGAACTGGTCTTTTCTCCAGATTATCCTGCTGACCACGGTTCACACAGGCATTCCTACTGTAACCCTGCTAATAATCACCATCATAGCACAAGGTATGCATTATATTACTAGACAGGGCACCAACTCTAGCTTATTCACTTTTTTTTTTGTTGGGGGGGGGGGGAGAGAGAAGAGTAGATTGCAGCTTTCAGTGTTGTATGTTCTGCTTAAATAAGAACCAAAACCTATGCAGATGTACATGTTGTCACTCATATTGTCTTGTGTACTTTATTCTATAATAGTTGTGACAAGTAAGGCCTTACAACTTGCTTGTCAAGATTGGAGTCTATTTATTAAGCAATGTGTTTACGTCCTCAACATTTTGACTTTTCACAGTGGGAAAAGTATAGTAGAAACTAATTTCATTATCAATGGCTCAGTTCCAGCAGGTGTTGCAACGAGCACAAGCACAGGACTTTCACCCTGGAGACTGCTGTTAGGGTCCCACGTGAAACCAAAAGTAAACTCTGACTTAAGGCTTGTTAGTACTCCACCGCATTCCAAATATGATGACTTCCGTTCCTTAACAGCAAAAAAAGCAACATGACAGCTTGATGAGATGGTGTTTGGTAAAAAATCCAGAGTTGATTAAATCTAGATCGAATGTTTGAATAAGTATATAAATGTCAAATTAAACTAAATTAACATGTTTCTGATTGGAAATTGGCATTAACATTCAGTTTAGGTTAGTGGTTTACATTTTGACAAAGGCAATTCATTCAAAGGGATCTGTGTGAGCTTCTGGTCACTGTGAAGGGGAATAATCCACCAACATTGTAAACTTTGGAAAGAAAACATCCTCGCATAAGTTTTTAATTAAAATCAAATCATCTGAGTTTCGAGTGAATGCATCCATAAATCTAACTTCCTCAACTTTGCTTTTATTTCTATGTCAAAGTGCTTAGTTCTCAGTGCCAATGGAATGTGTTTTTAAAGCTTGGACCACAGCCTGAATTCTTGAAGGATTTGTGGATCTACGGCCCATTAACACTCTGTCATCACTCTATTGTGACAGAAATTCAATTACACATTGAGGCTATTTTCATTGCCATACATTCCCTGAAACGGAGTTCTTGGGTTCTTAAAGTTGACATGGATTTAAGGAACTGGGTTGGGTGTCGGCTTTCTGTGACAAACTCTGGATTGCCACAGAAGATTGCTCCTGAAGAAAGATGATACTTTGTCCATGTTCCAAGGTAACCAGGTTTCTAATCCCTTTTGGATACCTTAAAACAAATCTTTTAACATCATATTTTTGTAGTTGTATATTCAATGGAAGAACAAGTGAGAACATTATTGGCATTAATGACAACATCCAACATTGCCTTTTTTCGGAGGGTGAAAAGCAATGACAACCATACAGTCTGTGGATTATACAGGATTCTACAGGGAGATGTTACTATTGATTTATTTATATTGTTTGTAAAAGCATGAGCACCTCATTTACAGAATTTCATTGCAGGAAAAGATCCCAAAATTGGATTTAGCAAAAGACCCCCGTGCAACAAAAACAAAAACATTTACATGGCCATTTACCATTAGATGTAAGTGAGAAGCTCTTCGAACACTGCCCTTTCTCAATACAGCAAACTCCACCCAACTTAAAAGTGAAGGACCTCTTGGGCGCATCAGCTGCTCTCACTACTAACAGTGTAAACTAGTAACTACCTCTATACTGTTGGTTGGTAAGACATAATCATCTGAAATGGCTGTATAAGAACAATGCAGAAGCATACCAGTGGGTTAGCGTACATGCGCTAACATGCACTAAAAGCATACACGGCCTATGTCAACAAAGCAAGAAGAAACTCGTATAGCAACACACAGAGAGAGAGAGATTAACTTTCTTACTCTACTCGATCTGTACAGTGTTCTTTGCTGCTATATATGGAGGTTCAGAATGGTCAATAAAGCTCTTTTTAAAGGAGTCATTACCTCCCAGAAGCTATTTTTGGCCAGAGAATCTTTTTTAATTTTGCGTTCCAGGAACCTTCTCAGTGAATCATCTCATCTTTGATAGGAACTACTCCTGTCAGCATGCCACAACCACTCTGGACAGAAACAGCTAATAACAACTGACTAACAACTCAAGTGTTGAGGGAATTATAAATGCACATCAAGTTTTATTGATTGAAGCATTTCCTGAGCTTCAATCCAATTAGATTATATTTGTAGCCCCATATCAGACATTTGCCTCAGAGGGTACAATCTGTACAACATACGACGTCCACTATCCTCGGATCCTCTGTGGTTCAGGACAACTCCCCTATCCTTGAAATAAAATGAAACTGAAATGGAAACAAGAGCCACTCAAAGAGGGTTTACATATGAAAACGTTCAGTTGGCCTTGTACTTGAGAAGAGCTATCAACAGGACACGGCAGGAATCAAACCCTTTTAAAGTCGCTGGGATTTCTCAAGCTTCATAATTGGAGCTCTGTCTTTGCTCTTCGTTTGCTGGAATTTATGTACTTCAAAAATGGGAGTATGTGTCAGAAGAAGTTGAGAAACCACGGACTGTGACTGTTTCACCACACTGTTTACTGTCGACGAACACGTGCCGATAAGGCATTGATCTCACTTCAGTGTGTTGGTGTCTGAGCACCCTTAAACATGAAACAGAGCCCCCCAGGGAGTCTCTTTTGCCCTTCAGTGTACTATATAAACAGCTATCTGTTTATATAGCAGGGAAAAATCCTCCCTCTGTATCATTACTCTGACGTTAAATTCACATGTATTTTCTCAGCGGTTTGTGATTATAAGTTTATTTAATCAGAACAAACACAAAGGCCCACATCATCAGACATGTTGTGAACAAGCCACTGTCAAAAGCCTTGTACAGACTTGATAAGCTCATCACAGGGTTTATAAACCCAGCCTCAGGTTCTTTTTTCATGAGCTTAGTCTTTGGCAGAGTTAAATGTGGTGGTGAAAAAACACTAACATATTGAAAAGAATACATGATTTTGTGGGCTGCAAATTGAAAAGATGACACCTCTGATGTGTGAAATAAATGTAGTATAATAATTCAGAAATAATAATTGTAGGTATGGTTTTGTTCTAAGTTTGACATATTTTATATTAAACAAATGGTTAAAATGGTTAAACAAAAACTGTCTCGCGTTCACAATAACATTGACATTTGTGATAATTCAAATGAACAAAAACATTGAGTTTAAGCCTAGCCAAAGCATGTAGCCTAGCCAAAGCATGTAGTATAGCCAAAGCATGTAGCCTAGCCAAAGCATGTAGTATAGCCAACGCATGTAGACTAGCTAACGCATGTAGCCTAGCCAAAGCATGTAGCCTAGCCAAAGCATGTAGCCTAGCCAAAGCATGTAGCCTAGCCAAAGCAGTGTAAGTAAATTGAGTTGGTAACATATAAGTAGTTAACGTTAGGCTAGGTGGACTTTTGTTTTCACACGGGACATGAACATCCGCCTCCTGTGTTGCTGTGTTTGTTTCCACCCATGATCCTTCTTCCAAATACAGACGTCCCTGTTCTTTATACTATGTATATGAGTGTCTAATATTGATGTGGTGTCAAATGCTATGTGGAAAATATAATTTGTGTGTGTGATAACACCCGCAATGACTTGCAATGGGCTGATCCTAGATCAAAAGGGAATAACTTTAGACAATCTAAAGCTGGAGTAAATATTGATGTTAGAATGTGGTTAACCTCAGGTACACATTCTGCATATTTTTCCCAGGGACACAGCTTCTAGAAATGCAGAATGTGGATTCCATGTGCGAGTTATGCTTCTGGAACAACAGCTTGAGTGCTGCTCGTTGTGACGTCAGGACTTTACCTCGCTACAAGAATAAAAATAAATTGCTCATACGCTCATCCCGCTAAAACAACCAATTACATCATGCCTGTGAGCATTCTCATTTCCTGTCATACACAGTAAACATTAGGTTACAATATGGTAATAGCTATAATCTTTGGCCTCCTTGTTACAGCTCGTTTTGTAGGATGAAGTTTGAAGCAGGTTATGAAAACCCAATGCCTTCCAAAGAAATAGGAATAATACAAATAGAAATTCTCAGGATAAATGGTAAATTATGACAAATTTAGGCTTGATTTAGACTTTCGAAGTCAAACTTATGAGATAATAGGTCCAAATCTATACTTACTAAATCAAAATGATAAGATTTTAGCACAAAGCTTTTAGTTACTAGGCTACTGTGTGTCAAAATGAGTATCAATGTACTGATGGTTTTGAATGTGCCCATAATTATATTCAGAACTACAGCTCCTTAAGAATGTTGGGTATATAAGAAATCAAAGATAGTTAGAGTTAAAATGTTGACTTCTCTTTTAATTTGTACCCACTATAACATCATATTGAATTATTTCAAAGTTATGTGTTACAAATTGGAATTAAAATATCTTGTAAAAAATAATAATATAATATTTCACCTTTTTTCTTTTCCTGACAGAAATTGGCTTAGATATTTTTGTGAGAGAGCCTGCTTCGAGGTACAATCCACATCATGACTCATGATCCAACCCACGTAAAGAATAAAAATGCTCAAGTTATTTGAATTTGCTTTAAAAACCACAATTATAGCCACCCGACATTGAAATTGTAGGTCATTAAGCAAATCGATACTAGACTGTTTTTCTCCTCTAACTTGCCATTATCAACTATAATTTACAAAATAATCTAAGGGCCTGTAATCTAAGAATTATGATATATTTTCCTTTTACATCTCAGAATACAAGAACACTTTTTTAACCCAAAAGAATGTCAGTAATTATTGAACCTTTTGCTTCCTGTTTCAAAGTTAAACACAGAAGACAGAGTATCTGAATTATATTATTTAGATTTACTAGATGTTGCAAATGAAACATGACTAACATTAAATTCCCAATGCTTTTAATTGTTTGTGACTCTTATGTACATTGTTTAACCTGGAAATAGAACATTCTTAATTACAGCTTCTAAATGTGTGCACACTTAAAAAAGACCACCTGCGCCCTTCAACATTTTCCAAAGGGAACTGTGCCAGGAAAGTAAATGCAATTCATTTCAGGTGGAAAACCCCCATAAAGCTTGTGTTTTTTGCAGAAATAAACCATGATAACATAATAAGTAGGCGGCCACAGTTCAAAGCCGCCCCCTGGAGTGAGTTAAAAAGTGGATGTAGAAAATAATCTCTAATGCTTTACAAAGGGCAATACTGCCGGCTTGATCTACTCTACTCTAAAGTCATGTTTGAATTTTCTCATTAATGCATGAGACAATCAACTTTCGAAAACTGTCAGGTCTTTTTCTTTGTTTTTCAAAGAGATGGTGGTATTTTAGACAGCCATCCACCACTTTGCTCCAGATGGAAATATCTAAAAAAGTAACAGGTGGATTTCCAAACATTCATTCATAGATTTGGGGATCCTCTGACATTTCCTCTAGTGCCACCATCAAGTCACAGTTTTCCCTTATTCTGGTAAATTGTCAATATCTACTGGAAAGAGTGGCGTGAAATGGGAAACAGACATGGTTTCCAGACAATGAATCCTCTTGCGCCACCATGAGGTTGACGTTTGTGGTTTTAAGTGAAACGTCTCAACAATAGTTTGAATGGCTTGCCATAAACTTGGCTTCACACATTCAAGCCCCCGTTCGGATAAACTCTAATCCCTTTGGCCATCTAGCATCATCATCTGGACAAAGCTGTCGAACCATCTGGCATCAGCCTCAGATGTACTTTGTGTCTATTGCTATTGAGCAAAGTGCTTGCATGCCAACATGTTAAACTAAGATGGAGAACATGGAAACCATTATACCTGTTAAACATTGTCATTATGTGTATGTTTGTATGCTGACTTTAGTATTTAGCTGACAGCACAGTCCCACAGTGCACAACTTTTTGGTTCTTAGTCTTGTTGTTTGACAGTTGGTGGTAATCACTGCTTGGGTTTAGTACACAGTTCTTTTTCTGTTCATTGCACACAAACTGAAAGATTGAAAACACATTTTCTGTCAGAGGGAATAACAAAATATTTCATTAGACACCAAAGAAAAACATATTTCTAAAATTATTTTGGTGTGATGTCTCCGTAAATGGATGAACAATTGACACTTAAAGAATTATACACAGTATTTCCCCCTTTACAGGCCCTAATGTTTAAAATGATCTTATTCCAAATGTTTGTTGAAGCCCCATATCTGCATCCCTTTATCAGATGAAAACATTGTAGATGGGTTATGCACATTTTAAACACATTATCCCCACAATTCAGCTTGGTTCATTTTGACATTTTTTGGAAACTCAATACCTATCTGATACATAACAGCGAAGGTTACTTTTGCAAGTTGAACCATAATAGTGTTACAGCAGTAAAGAATACAAATGGAATACTAACCCTGGACTTTTTTCATAAAGTCAATATGTCATGTTAGCTGTTGTTTTCCAAAGCGGCTAATTTAAGTATAAAATCTTGTTCGGGGCCGTACAGAAATGATTGGGGTGGAGGGTAAAGATTGAACCATATGTTTAAATATTATAGTATATTTTAAAGTGTAAATGTATCGTTTTAGTTGAACGCCTCCAGGGTCACAAAAGGATACATTATAATGACTTTAATGATCATGTGACTTCCTCTCGTACAACCAGCAGGTAAAAGATGTTATTATAATGACAAATATACAGTAGGTATGAGATATAAATTACATCTACTGCATGGATTGGCCATTTGCAACAGGTAATCATTGTTCCCAGATGATATATTTTACGTGTAATTTCTTTATTGAAATATCGACTACATTTGTTTGCTGTGAAATTTGGTGCACACGTTTGTGGTCATACAAAGATTATAATTATTTTTTGGGTCCAAAACTTTTCTTTATGACCAAACACCTGCAACTCTATTGACATTCCCCCTCAATTCTGTATGTGCTTGTGCGGATGCTGATTGGGCAGCTCTACAGAGCCACGAGCCGAGCTGTAGACTCCCCGTCTTTTCTTACATAAAAACTCAAACAATGTATTTCCAAAAGTGATTTGTAACGATTTGGAAGGTACAGACCAATCGTGTTGTCCTGTTGACGAGGGCTGTCGGTTGATGCGTGTCATTCAAGAGGACATAGACAAACAATGTATTTTGTCATGGAGGCCTAAAGAAAAATGACACAACCCTCCCCCTTTTTCCAAATGGTGCATTGCCAACATTAGTATGTGTGAAATGTGTATAGATATACTTTTATAGAATCCTTGGTGGGTTAGAGTAAAAATGGTTAATTTGTGATGTGAGAAGTCAAATGACGGTATGAAAGTAATGGTAATGAAGATTCATGTCAGTGGAATGAATACACTCCAGTGTGCATTTAAAATTCTGGTAAAAAAAGTGGGTTTACGCTCCCCTACATCCTGGACATAAGTTTGCTAAGTAACAGATGCTTGTGGATTATTAGGGGAACAATTTATGAAATTCACTTGGCTTTGGAAGCAGGACACGTATTATTGAGCAACAATTGAACTTTAAAAAGACTGTAAGGATGGATTTGGCTGATTCTGAGACACCGAGCGCTCTATCCTCAGTCCTTGTGGATCATCTACTGTACTGTAATTGATGCAGCTGAAGATTTTGTAAAAACTCAGGTTGCCTGCTAGTTATATTTGCAAATTAGCTATGTTTGAAATATTTTCAGCAACAAATAGCAAAGATCAGGGCACCAAGGTCACCCAGCCACTTCTATTACAGCACTCCAAAATACTACTACTGATTATTTCTGACAGGTCAGTGTGGTTTTAGCCGCTGATGAATTCTCATTGTCTTACCAGATGTTTTTACAACATGTGCTCCCAAAACAGATCCGCAATATTGACACTGGCATCGCACAACTTTATCCAGAGACTTGTATTTTCTAACATACTTGCCCAAGTCCTTAGGGACAAAGGTTACGACTCAGTGAAATATTTCTGAAGAGGAATCAGATTTATCTGCTTACTGAAACCTATGAATACAATTGTTAATCAAAACATCTACCACTGCTGCTAGAAGACTTGATTTTAAGACTTACTGCAACAAAAGACAGGTTTGATTAGAATTATACATTATCAGGTTCAGCAAATACACCAGTCTATGTTTATTGCAAATATTTCCTCACCTTCCTTAGTGAAGAATAAGAATCATGCAATGCAGGAGACATTTCAGGGATCCGATCCAGGATTACAGGAATATAGTTACTGGAACAGCAACAATGACATCACCCTCTTAAAACTAATGGCTATTATTCGAAAACACATGTCCGCCGTCCACATGTGTAGTCCATCCCCACCCCCTCCCCTTGCTCAATTGTGGACTGAAAAAGAAAACAATTGGTTCTCTGTTTCATTTTCCTTTCAGGTAAATCGCCTTCTCCCCCCCGAATTGTTGACATATAGTCTTTATTGCATGCTGTAGCTTACTAGCGAGAGGGTAACAGCATGAGGTTCAAGGCCCATTTGACTAAGATGGACCCTGGTCCCTCACATAGTGCGCCAACTCATTCCCCGAGACATTATTGGTCTTTTCTTAAATTAAAACTCAACCAATGTATTTGTCCAACAGTGATTTGTTATAGTTTGAAAGGTACAGCTATAGCTCCAGAGCCAAAAACATTCCTGTATTTAGGAGACTTTGTACATGTATGCAATCACGCACTGGCTAAGCTCTAGTCAAGCTAATGTTGTATTTAAAAAAAAAATCCAAATCCTGTACAAACTATTTTAAAGAGTATGGAATTACAATAAATAATTTAAAATGAGGTTTCTGCACATGCTCTGGCTTTATAATGATGCATATTAGGGCTGACTGAGCTACCTATCAAAATCCTCCTAAACCTTTTAAGTTGCTGGCTACTTGTGGTGCACCATAAAACAGAGAACACAGTTATACCGTCGAAGACAAAAGACACTTTTATAGCAGTTGGGGCAAAGGCAGAAGCTTTGAAGGCATATGCATAATAGCAGAGAATTACCTCACATTTTGTAAAACCTCACGACTCGGCCATGGTTCAGACTTCCATAAAACCTAACATTTGGACCTGAGTAGAAAATCTGAAAATTAAAAATAAAGTAATTTTTACGATAGCTTATATACTGCCAATATTGCATTAAGTCTTTATAACACGTTCCTCCTGAGGATGTGGAGTTGCATCTTAAATAGATAGTGTTGTCCAACGGTTTTCCAGATGTGCCTTTTGAAAGGCCGAGGGAAGAAGAAAGAGGTGAAGTGAGCTTTCTCTGGAATGGAGTTATTAGTCGGGCTGCCATGTCAGAGGTCTTTTGGAAGCAGCTTTCTGAAATATCAGGGGGATAAAGTTTTTGTAGGAGGTACCTCTAAAACGTTATAGAAAAAGGTTACAACACTTTGTGAATAGTGTGACCAAATTAAGTTCTGTACACTTTTAAGTACGGTAACAATATTTATTGTCAAAAAATTATATATGTTCATATCATTCCTTTTATCAGTACTTTCTGTACCCATCCTGTGGCAGTCAGCTCCATTGGTTCCCACTGAATATCTAATATTTCATAGAGGTTTACAAATATTGTTTTATTAAAATAAATATTCATTCATTTTCATAAATAGCTCAGATTCCCTCTAGCTTTACAAAAGTACCTGATAGAGAACTACCAAAACATGGTGTTAAACAGGCGCTGGTGCTAAATTATTTAACTTTTCATCAAATTTTTTGTATTACGCTGCAGCATCTCCTCTTCTCTGTGTTGTGGCTGAGCTCCTCCAATTATACAAATAACAGCACGCACACACACACACACACACACACATACAAACACACACACACACACACACACACACACAGACCAATACTTTATCGAAATCCGACAGCATGTTCTGTGCAGATCATCTTTTAATAGGACAAAGCTGGATCTTGGCCCCTGGTTTTCTGGGCCTCCTTTGAAGGCAGCTGAAGTAATGATTAGAAAGCTACGTCCACATCTGAGATATATTTTCCAATACCAAAGCCATTACTGGAACCAGATGGGGAAAGACGTTTGTCCGTTTGATACTTCCTGGTTTTTAACAAGCTTTTTTATTGACAGAATGGTTTCATGTTTTGTTGTTTGAGCTTGTTGTACTGACATGATGGATTTTAGCTCGTAAAAGTGTTTACATTAATTCATCGAGTTACTCAAATCTATATTTCTTGTGCAGGGAAAATACAAACAGCCTCTTGTCATTTGCATGTGAATGTTCATCAATGGAATGGGGAAAGTCGTGCCTGCTCAGCATGGAAACCATATCCATCAGCACAGACTTTGTGAAAACAAATCTTTTCATTTTTACTGCGCTGCCATTTGGTTAAGAAAGCATTGGAGTTCACTATCGGCATGAGCTGTTGATGTATATCTCGGGATTAGCATTTACACACCACATACCGAGGCGCCAACAGCGTGTGAAACCACAATGAACCCTTCAGAGAGATGCGTGGGGGAATAAAAACATGCCAACAGGAGTGATCCTTCGGTGTGGAGATCTGGCAATGATGTACTTTATCTTTCCAAAAAACGTGAAAGTGTTGGTTTGCTTGAGCAGAGAAAACCGTGCTCTCTACTTGACATGACCGTCATAGCAGAATCTGGCTATTTTGGCAATAATGTTTTAAGAGCATTGCACGCGCAAGACCGAGCTGATGTTTTACGAGTAATAAGAAAAGTCTTTGCAAGAGAGTTTTAAGATGCTAAAAGTAACTTACATTGATATGGCTCTTATGCACACATAAAATAAGCAGTTTGACTTTTGATTTTATTTTATTCTATTCTAATTTATTTTACACAAAACAGCTGCAACAGATCCATGAGCAAAGATTAAATAACATAAGAGACACCATTCACTTTTTCATATTTATGTAAAATGTGTATGTACATGTACATGTAATAGCCATCAATCCGCTGCTGACATTCAAATGTGAAACAATATAGTGCAAGACCATCAACCGTTGAGCAGAAAAAACAGTACAAAAATTACTATATGAGTTGAACATATTTGCACTTTGAACATTTTTGCAGTTTTAAGCATGTGTGACTACAATACATTTTTTTTTATATATATTTTTAACAAATATATATATTTAGCCAAATGTCATGTGACAACGCAGCAACAAGAAAAGAAGAAAATCTGTCTCACAGGCCTACATGTTCATTTGTGATGCAGATTGGTGGTTATTCTCTTAAGACATTCCAAAAAACGCAAATAAATGTAACATTAAAATGAAGAAATGGGAAAGGAAATTATCAAAAGAATGATGATCAAAAAATTTGCAAAAACAATCAGAAGGCGGCTTCTTCTCATCAAGCAGTCAATAAGTTATTCAACTTGAACCCTTTGTGGCGCTGCTCTATCCCCCAATTTGTGTGCCTGCAACTGCCAATTAAGTCGACTAATCACAAGTTTTACGATTTATAATTACATTATCACAATGAGATAGATGTAAATAACATGTCTGTTGCTGAGAGTTAGATAAGACGATTATTACCATGTGTGTGTCTGTTTCTTAAAAATGAAGCTAGAGCTTGCAGATGGTTAGGTTATAGTAGCAATTAGCTTTGCATTAGGAAGACACAGCTAGCCTGGCTCTGGTCTGCCTCCTAGCAGCTATACAGCGAACTAATTAAAACATTATGGAATTAGTTAAATCTGTAAAAAGAACTCTACAATTTAAGGGTTTGTACTTTTGTATAAAACCAGGTTAGCAGTTTACATCTGCTTTGTGTCCCTTATGCTAGGCTAAGCTAACAGCCTGCTGATTCTAGCTTCAGATTCATGGTCCTGACATGAGAGTAGTATCAATCCTCTATTCAGCTAGTGAAGCAACATTTTATTCTAAAATTCCAACAATGCAGCAAATTCATTGACCTGTAAATTGAGTGTATCAAAGTATCTACATATAGTGAAAATTATTTCAGTGAGGAAGGGCTTTTACTACGATTAACTTTTCTTAAGAAGAAAAATAAGAAACCCAAACCTTTTTTGTGGTGTCATCACACACCACAATCAATTCAAACATAATAATGGACGTTTCAAACATCTGTAAATATACAAAGATAGATCGATATATAAACAGGAAAATAGAAAGCAAAGTTTGGGATTTTGAATGCTTGTGCAAGTTCATATGTAGAATGAGATGTGACCAAAAGTGGGGGCGGGGGGTCAGTTTATTTAAAGACATTCTCAAAGGCGGGGCATTTGTAGGTCTTGAGTTTCTTGATGGCCTTTTTGAACTCCTTGCTGGACTTGTCCCACTTGTGGATGCCTGTGAGAAGGTACTGCTTATCCACTTTGCGGCCCATGATTAGATACTGGTTCCCCAGGTTGTCAAGCTGCTGGCAAGGGCAGTCCGCACCATTCTTAAGGTACAACACCAGCGTCTTCATGTCCTTCTTCTTCAGGTTGCCCTCTTTCAACATCTTTTTCCTCTTCTGCAGGGTTACCTTGCGGTCCATGTTTTCTCGCGTCACCTCCTTGATCTTGGTCTTGAAAGCTGCATTAGAGAAAAGGAAAGAAAATAAACAGTTACATCAGGTTTAAAGGTGGATTAGCTCTTGTGCCAAATGTGTGTAATATTTAATTTACTTTCTTTTCTTTCTTTTCAAATACTTTCCCGAATCTTAACATGAAATGGGTTGACCCGACAGACAACCGCCTCGTGATGAACGGCATTAACATTCAATAACAGGTAGTGGCACATATTCCTGATGCCATCAAGCATGTTCCCTTGAGCAAGGGAACATGCTTGATTCACTGAATTTACAATACAATGAACAAGACTCAATAATTTTTTTGTGGAATGATTTAACTCTTTGTTTTATGCAAACTTTTTGTAAAACACCGCTTTAAGTATTATTACGATCGGTGACTAGCATTAACCGGACTGGCATATTGACTGTTATAGGGATGAGCATTACTGATGAAACGTTATATCTTGGTATATTTTCTGGAAAATAAATTGGAAAATTATTGATTGATTAAATATCCTGAACAGAATTATTTTTTTGTCAAATAAAAATAAATAAATAAAATAAATAAATACAAATTCAAGTATTTTACCACACTGATGCAACATTGACTTGTTCACAACATCCTAATACATCAGATATAATAAAGGGTAAACACAAGATGGTTCTAACAGTAGACACATTGATATATATTGCCCAACCTCTCACTGTTATATAATGTTGTTTTTCATCGAATTTCTTATTGTCATCAAAGTTTTGACGAGGATCCTTTAAGTTAGTTATGACCAAGATATGTAATTAGTGAGACATTTTACAATTGAAAATCTAAAGCTAAAATTGTTTTAGAATTTCTGTACTGCAATTTCTACAATACAATATGTGCATTGTAGGGAGGTTTTGGGGGTGGATGGATGGGCAAGTGCAAAACCTTCACCCAGGAGACTGCTGCTTGTGTCCCGGGTGAAACCAAGTCTGACTAAATTTACGTAAAGTAACTAACTTAGCAATGTACGTAACATAAGCTACATAACTGAAGTTAGGTTATAAGCATACTTATTTTAAACCAAAGTATGATCTTTTACTAAATCTAACTAAGTCGTGATGCCATGGGATCTTGACAAAAAGTCACAATATGACGAGTTGGGAATGAGAGCGGTTTTAATACCAGTCATGCTTACGTTCTGCTTCTTCATACATTTTCTGTAATTTAAAACACACATACGTATGCAGATCTGTTTTGTGAAGAAAGATGTCTCTTATACTTATAGTAAGAAAAAGTAAAAAAAAATCTATGCGATTATTTCGCACATTATATTTTTTTTCATATTGAGTATTTTCACACAAAATACAAATATTGTAAAGTCAAAGAAACAATATAATTTTATTTAACCAACCAATCACCTCATGCAGCACATAAAGGACATGGAGGCTTCCTGGTCCAAACTAAGAAATCAAACTTACTCCACGCAATCAGGAAAAAGGCAGCGCATACCACATCATCTCTTTTCATTCTCACCTTTCACAATAAATGCCCAATGAAATAACTCTGTACCAGAGGGAATTATAATTCACTTAGAGCATTTCGCTCAAAGTAGCTTAGTAACTATTTGACAGACTGTCAGATGCCACTCTGGGTCCGGCTGCTTTCACAAATCTATTCAAACTTTTACGGAAAAAGTTCTGCAACTGTCGCAAATTTGCATTGCGGTCATTATGAATAGTTGTAATGCAAAGTATTCTCAGAGTATTTCGCATTTTCAGTTTTTAAAGGTCGTAAGTCAGTTTTTATTTCCGGAAAATAATGTATAGCTGTAAACCAGTGCACACTTAGGCTTTTACCTCCCTATGACTCTCAGGCTTGTTTTTTAGATTAATCATACTACTCATGATTGTTCACTGAACTCTATTTAATCCTCTAATCTCTCTTTCCCCCAGTTCCCCTATTGAAACAGAGCACAAGTCCGACTTTGGTGGTCCAAATATCCATATGTCCTCTTGTTTTCCACTGATCTTGTGACAAGGTAAAGTAAAGGAAAAAAAGGCGCTGCATGCTATGTCCAATTTAAGTGACGGAGCTGGTGTCAGGATGAATCATGATTCATCCTGGAGACAAGGTCTTGCAATCTTTACACTGCAGGGAATGGCCTGATTGAGCATGAATCATGTTCACACTCCAACAAAGATCTCGATACAACTTCAAGTTATGTCTAGGTTCTGAGACCAAATCCCTCTTGACTCACTTTTCATAGTGCTTGACATTAAAAATAAAAAAATGGCACTTGAAGCTTCCAATATTTCTTCTTTTCCTTTGCGCCTGTATCTCCCATTGCTAATTAAAGTGTTGAAAGAGAGCTGCCCTGTTTTTCCACATTATTGAGAATGCATATGCTCGGGATTAAGACTTTTATCCCCTGTCTCTAGTCTCTAAAATGGCCTCTGTGAGGAGGCTTAGTGTGAAATATAAAAGGGCAGCGTCCATAATTAGTGAGTCATAAAAGAGAAACCCTGGCTTAACCCTGAAAGGACTTTGTCCTGATAAATCCTCCATCCTCGATAATCCTTTGACGCTATGAACTTTCTTTGCACCTTGTGTTGTTTGAGAGCTTAATCGCTTCAGCAACTGCATACAGTAAGAAGCTATCAAGCTAATCGCGTCATTCGTGTTTGAGACGGGGTGTGGCTTATCTCCGCCGCTTTGCTCCGTCGTTACAGTTATTATTTCCGTCACCTACCATGGAAGAAACAACAACTATTTCTGCTTTATACTGGTTGAGGACATTCCACAAACGTCAGAACATCTAGCGTATTCATGTTTGGGTTCATAACATCACCCGTAGGCACACAGCTCGGTGAATTTCACCGACTACATCCCAATAATTGCCGCTTCCAGCATTACTAGAGCAGCAGCAGCCAGTTAGGTTCACCAACGGCAGAGCATCTCAACGCTGATTGGCTTTCGCAACGCAGCATTATGCACTGCAAAAATTTAAATCAAAGTAAAATGAAATATCTCAAATTAAGGCAACGTATGCTTGTTTTTTGACTGACAAGATATTTCTTCTTACAAGGCAGTTTTAATGTTGGAGCATTTCACTTGTTTTAAGAAATCTTGGCAAGTCAAATTTCCCTGTTCTGTTGGCAGATAATTTGGCTTATTTCAAGTAATATTCCCTCATTTCATTACTTTTCTTCCTTGTTTTTTTAGGCTGAATTTGTGCAGTGTGGTCTTTCCTCTACCTCCGCTCTGCTCTACTTTTTTGTTGCTTCGCTCTGCGCTGAACTATTTCCTTGGAGTTTTTCCTGATTGGATGTGAGGTCCTGGGACAGGGATGGCCTTTGTGGATAATTCGTAATATTTGGCTGTATAAAATAAATTCAATTGATTCCAACATTCCTTGCAAAAGCTTTGAAAAATAATGTTCCTTAATTCCTAGATACCCCCCACAATTCCTTTGTATCTTGAGCAAAATATGTACTTTATCTTAAAAAAAAAGAAAATCAAGTAATGCAATGTTATAATGGTTATTCAGTCCGGAGGATTTTGCTGACCTTTGACCTAATTCCCTCTGCCAGATCAGAGGCACATACGAGACCTCCAGCTCCCGGGGTGTCATAAACCCAGCATGAGGGTGTGTACCGCTCCCCATTCACAATAATGGAAACACAAGTGATCTGATAATCTGAAGTGATCAGTGCTGCCCTGTTGTTTACAGCATTAGTAAAGGATAGGAGCAATTTGGCAACGACAACAAAGTGAGCTGTCCAAGGCTGAGAGATTTAATTGAAGGGCACTGGAGGTTTTTTTGGGACAATGAGGCCCCGTAAAACCTTAAGCATAGAGATAAATTGCGGTGGGAACAAAGTGTTGAGTAGGATGAGTTGTAAATCTGTTACTAGCTGACTGCTGCTCAAAATGGGATGTGTATGTGTGTGTGTGTGTTAGAAGATTCATCAGGCAGTCTCAGTCCTTCCTGAAGAAATGTGCTGGACCGAAAAACGTGTTACGGTAACTCTTAAATAACTCATCTAACTTACAAGAATCCTTTCTCCCCTGCCAGCATGATTTCACACACAAACTACCTTAAGTCAAAAGCTCTTTTGGCCTTCTCTGTTTTTATCAACATAAAACCGCCAGGAAGAATCAATGCAATTGTGCAGGGCGTCAAATGATATAAAGGGTATTACAACAAAGAAACCACTCAACTGTTACCTTAACTGAGAACAGACCTTTTGCAACTTCCAGTAAGTTCCTTTTTTCAGTGTTGAAAAAATGCTATTTCACTGCCAGGGGTGGAGATATTTTAGACATGATTGGTCCGTGCAGATAAATAAAGACTTTGATGCAATAAACAGGTTTCTTCTTTCTTCGAGCCTCTGTGGTTTTTTGATCCCTGTGTGGAGATGATGAAGACATCTATTTATCACATCTATTTTGTGGTCTTAATACAACCTTCTTTTTAAAAAAACAAAGTATTTCTGCTGCTAAAACTGCTGCTACTTAGCCAGTTCTTCCACTTTCAGTGAAGTCAAAAGTAGCAGGATGCAATCAGAATGCTAGTCTAATCTTCCATTGGTGGGATCATGATTAAAGCTTGGGATTTTTTTTTCATCTGCATATTTTCTTTTACCTCAAGACAAAACATTTACTCGTGTTTGGCTTCAGCTGCTGTCGGATATATATGTATATAAAACTGAATTCCGTTGGCGTACTGAAAAAAAGCAACAAACAAGTCCTTTAGCCTAGCTCGTGATATAACCAGTGATGCTATCTCATTAGATGTTTACCCGCTGTAATCACAGCGACGTTTTTGCATTCCAGAGGAGGCTGGTCCCCCTTGTGGGTTCAAACCTGCAACGTAAGCCACACACTGTCTCATCCTCGGCCTGGTACTAAATCTGTCTGTATATCCTCACATGTCAGCTGGTGAGGGGGCTTATGACAAGCAAGCAAAACAACATCTGTCTTCATCCGAGATGAAACAAGACAATTATGTGCCACTCTCCTCTTGGCAAACCGAGACTCGACTGAAAAAAGGCAAGCCCTATCACCGCAGCATAAACAACAAGGCAATTCGTTAAACAAATGTAACTTTTAACTTTTCATGAGAACATTGAAAAAAGTCTGTTTCCAATGTGCATCCAGTCTATGTTTGCCCGGAAAGGCACCTGGAATTCAAGCTGCCACAAGTCTCGGTCCAGCCAGGGAATAAAAACTGAAAGCCTAACATCTTGCATCTTGTATGTATCATGCGCATATTATTCCTGGAAGTCATCCTAACTACAATTCAGTTGATGTCTGTGTTTTTAATAATAGTCAAGACTTTAAATCGTACTGGGTTTCTCATGCAAAAACTTCCACAACTAAATTAAGTTCCCCCATCAGCTAAAGACGTCCACTCTTTCCTGGTTTGCTAATTTAGTTTTCTGTCTGGTTTCCAAACTAAATCGAACTTCAGACGCTCAATTATAATTAATATCATCACAAAAGCTTTCTCTTAAAACTCCGAAAAACTACACCACACAACTAAGAATATGCCTCGAGAGGCCATGAAACCCCTTCACGATTAATGATATGAATGTGATGTTAAGACATAGACTTTACACTGGCTCTATTTGATCATTAGCTGTCTCCTGAGTTCAAAAGCTAACATAACTGTAAGACAATCACACTTAATAATTGAAGCTTTATCAGCCTTTTAACTGATTTGTATCATCTACGGTGTTGAATTCAAAATTATATGAATGTGACGTTAAGACAGACTTTACACAGGCTCTATTTGACCATTAGTTGTGTCTCCTGAGTGATAAGCTAATTTAGTTACATTAGCTTATCCCTCAGGAGACAGAGCTAATGATAGGATAGTCACACTTAATAATTGAAGCTTTATCAGCCTTTTAACTGATTTGTATATCAACTACAGTGTTGAATTCAAAATGCTTCCACACTTTACTTCGCAGATAGTTATGTCGCAATATTATTTGTTTAGAACAGATGCTTTCCTCCATAATGTGTTAGCAAAGAGAACAATTGCTAAAAAGGCAACATGACATGCAGTGAATTTTTAAAAGCCACCATCACTTTAGTAGAACACATTACTTGTCATATCACATATTTTACATACAAACATGCATGGAAATTGGAGACTATGGATCCAACCCATCCTTAGCCTGGGAGCAACAAGGGGTTCAGTGTCTTGCTCAAGGACACTTCGACACGAAAATATGGGGAGAGCGGGGATCGAACCGGCTGCTTTGCAGGACGGCCATGAGCTACTAACTAAATAGCCTACGCTGACATTGACACTGATATTGATTGTCGATTTTTCAAAACATCCAAAATATCACTTGAAAGGTAAACCAAAGTAAAGGGTTCTTTAACATATATTTTACTATATTTTAACATATGTTATAAAAAAGAAAGAAAAGTGCTCTATCATTTACATACATTTAATGCATTTCGAAAAGGAAGTATTCTGCAACATCCAGACTGCGGAGCAAACATCCCACTTTACGACTGCGAGGACCTGCCACGTAAAACCTTTATTGACCCCAATTCATTACCCACAGAACATCATCCTCCAGCACACCAGACAGACCTGGTACAATTAACACTTCTTCATTAATCCAACTAAGAACATTGCATGCTGGTAATATAAAGTTCACCGGGGAGGGGAGGGGTGGAGGGGGAGTGGGGTGTTTACGGACTGTTTTAAAACTTGAAGATGGAAGATACACATGATGCAATCACATATCTTCTGATTTCACGGCGCACTCAGATACATGTCAAGGCGTATCCGAGTGGGGTGTGTGTGTGCATTTGCATGTTGTGTGTCGTTGCAACCTTGCGTTAAGGTGTCCAGAGGACGCTTACCGAACTCGCTGGCACACATGTGCTCGAGCATGGCGTCTGTTTTCATTTCGTTGTCACACGGAGGGCAGACGGGAGAGAAACCTATGGGTGAAAAAAAAGAGGCAAAATATAAAATGCTAATTAGAGTAATTAATAATTCACATGGTATTATTCACATCAGAACCCACTTGGCATGTGTTTTAAAAGAAAAGAAGAGAATCAGAAGGGAAACAAAACATTCATTTCTCATTTGAAATGATAGAGAGTGAAACTACTCTTTAAAAAACATACCCACATTGCCCTTAAATTCCAGTTTTATATTTCTGCACACACCTTAACTCTGTGCAGGCAGAGATCCTATCTAGTGTCTGGTCTCTTGGGCTTCATATGCTCTGATGACCTGACCTCAGTGAGGAATGTCTTCAGCTTTTATAGCCAGCTGTAACAAAGAGCTGCAGTAAACACTCTTCCTCACTCTTTGCTACATTGAGACTAATGAAGCTTTCCATGAAGCTCGACGGTGACGCATGCACCTTAAATGCACAAGAAAAGGATTTGAAATGTGGAAGGACCAAATGGTAATGATATTCAATCCAAGCTTGAACATAAAAAAATAAATTAAAAAGATAATAATAGCCGGCCTAAAGCCCAAAAAAACGACTGAAGACAAAGAACCCCAAATTTGTTTTTGCCAAGAAGTAATTCAGTCTCGAGGCATATTTACGAATATTTTACCAACACGATTTCTCACTTCTTTTTTTTTCAACTACCGCAAATGGTAGCTTCATGCCAAACAGCTGAGTTCACTTTCCAAACCCACTCTGCAGGACGCTGCATTGTGATTGCAGCGTCCTGCAGAGTCTAAAGAGTCTAATTCAAACCGAATGCATTTCAATGTCACAGCCTAGACCTGGAATAAGTGTTAGTGTATGGGGGGGGGGGGGGGTGCCAGTTGTTCATTACATGTGTTTAACGAAAGCTTGTGAAAATAATACCCAGGTGTGAGGAGCTTATAAAAACAGACACTGTTTACTGAGTCACAGGGTCCCTTTGCCTATTTTAGCCGTTGTTCCCCTTTAAATCAATTATCACCAAGCTAAGCACTCTTAACTGACCTCTATTAACGATCATTAAGGGGCATGACTGAGAAGAGGTATAAGGTGCTTTGGTTTCAGTTTTTAGGAAATATTGATGGCAAAACAACTGAAATCCTGTGATCCTCCCAAGTAACAGGCCCTGTGTCCTGTCCCGCAGACCGAAGGCTTTATTTATCACCTGGGCTGATGACAAATGATAGCAGGTGATGTCTGCAGAGCGTGGAGCTCTGTGTGGTCCCTCTTTTTCCAGAAAAGCAGTCCTCTGTCCATCCATACCACCATGTCAGTCAGTAACACCCACCCCCCCTCTGCAGTCACTCGGGACATGTTCACTCGACGGATACAGTGAGCACTGTGATCCACAGTCCCCCCAATTTATGGCCAACTTATTCAGCCAAAATGTCCTCAATTGGTGTATTTACTGCTCAGCATTGAAATATAAGTAAGCGGATGATTCCGTTGATGATAGAAATCCCCCTCTATTTCATGGGGAGAGTGAATAAGGTGGTTGTACTTTCCCTTCCCTGGTGGTGTCCACCTCACTTAGCCAATAAGAAGGAATACAGGACTGAAGCTTCAAACCAAAACTATTCAGAAACAGTCCAAGCTTTATTTTCCCTGGACATGTTGCTCTCGTTCTTTTTTTCAGGATTTTTTGGGGTATTTGTCGGCTCGGTCCATCGGGTTTGTGCTGGAAGAGCATTTTTCTGGACTCTGTTACTGCATCCCCACTGATGTTGCATGAGGTGTCTGACTCTGTTTCATAACACACACAGTGCCAACAGATTTGGGGAATTTGCAGCCAAGGAGCTATTAGTGATAGCCTCCAGACTGGATTTTAATATGTGTTATTTGGACACTGTTTTTCACGAATTATGTCTTTTCATCTTTTGTCAGTTTTAACGCATCGGTCAGGGATGCTGCGGTAGAAAATGGAAATTAATAGATGCATGTATTCACTGCTGGATTTACTCCCAGCATTGTACTCCAGCTCAACAAAACACCTTGGAATAAAACACTA
This sequence comes from Liparis tanakae, assembly GCA_036178185.1. Lineage (NCBI taxonomy): Eukaryota > Metazoa > Chordata > Actinopteri > Perciformes > Liparidae > Liparis > Liparis tanakae. Next base: position 6,955,881 of record CM070094.1, on the reverse strand, counting down.
CCATCTGTTAGAGCTTTTTCAATATATTACTCCAAGTAATATATTGAGCAACTTCAAGTTCTTATGGAAGCCGGAGTTTGGGTGTTTAGAGATTGAAAAAGTAAAGGGAAAACGCTTGAGACGTTCTATAGGGAGCATTGAGGGGGGATAGGAGGTGGGTTGACACTGTTAAAATGAGTTCAAATCCAGGTTGTCACAGAGGATTTCCCCCCTAAAAAGGTTGTATTTGGTTTGTTTGTGTTGGGATTTGCATCTGCAAACACACCTCCAGCCCTGAAACAACATTCTCAAACCCATTTAAATCCCCGGGTGTCGACTTTTACACAGGGCCGAAGTGGCGGCTGTTTGTTATCCCAGTGTTACTCAAGAGTTACTCAAGAGTTAATTCAAGTCGATGTTTGGTTATATTAAGGAATCACAAATGGCAGCATTGGCTGAAGATGGCTTAAGAAAGAAAGAAAGAAATTGACACTTTTATTTATTCCCGTGTGGAAATTTTTCTCTGCATTTGATCCATCCTTAGTATTTGCTGCAGTGATAGCGCCTGGGGAAATATCTAATCAGTAATTCTTTCTGATAAACTGTAAGTCATGGATCCAACAAGAAACTATGAACTCGGGCAGTGGCTTTGAAATGTCACTTAGACCTCGATGTATGTAAATAAGATTTACACAAAACATTATTGAAAGCATAACAGAAAACCCAAATCTAATTTTATGTCTGGTCACCATTTTCTTGGGATGGAAGTTGGTGTATGTGTCAGAAAATGTTGCTCAACACCTTTTCTACAACCAGGTTAAAACCAAGATGGCATTCACAACGTGGTATGGTTTATGTGTCACTATTTTCTGGAATTTTAAAACCCAACTTTCTTTTTAATTCGCTGAAAAAAAGTATCACAGTCTATTATGAAGAAAGAAAAAGTCAATTAGTTGATGACATAGCAGAAAATATGCTTCTATTAGTTTTATTAGAAGCATTGTTTACCTAAAGTACAGAAACTAAATTAAACCCTCACTCCATCAGCTATACCACCAACTAAGGCATTAACATCACAGACGTCCCAACATATGTGGGTCTCGGCTAATAATGAACACCGATCCGTCACGTGTGTATTACCTGTATTACCTGTCGCTGTGGTGGCCTCGGTGGAATTGGGCTGCGTCATAGCAATGCACACTTCGTCTTGCGGAAACTTGTCGCAGGTGAGCATCTCCGGCCAGGGGAAGCCGAACGCCTCCATGATGGGGATGCAGCCGTCCCGCACGGCCTCGCACAGCCAGCGGCACGGGTAGATGGGCCGCTCCAAGCACACGGGCGCAAACAGCGAGCAGAGGAGCAGCTGCGTGCCTGGGTGGCAGTTCTTGTGCACCAGGGGCACCCAGCTGCTGGCCTGCTGCTTCACCTCCGCCATGGTTTCGTGCTCCAGCAGGTTGGGCAGCAGCATCTGGTTGTAGCCCACGTTGTGGCACAGCCGCAGGTCTTCCGGGATGTCCACGCACTGGGGAGGCTTGCCGTAGCTGCGCCCGCCGGTGTACATGTCCGACTTCCAGCTGAGGTACTCGTACTCTGATGCGCTGCTCACCGAGATGAGAGCCACTGTCGCGGCCAGTCGGATTATCCTCCAGAAGGATTCAGGAGCGGACCTCATCGTTTTGTTGTTGTTTTTGTTGTTGTTGCAGAAATTAGATGAAGGATTACACTTACTTCATGAAGAAATTCAAAGTAGAAACAAAGTGTGTGTGTGTGTGGGGGGGAGGGGGGGTACAAAAGAGAGAGGCTGAGCTGTGCTGATGAATGCGCGTAAAGTCCACAGGCTCTCTCTCCTCTGGCTGCAGCCCCCGTCGCGCTCCGTTGGTGCGTCTGGCTCCTGCGAGAGTTCGGGGAGGTAGAGCGCTCTGCCTGCCTGCGCGGAGCTGGGAGAAACAAGAGCGGATTGTAAAGTTGGCTCCAGCCAATCGGAGTGCGCCTGCGCCTTTTGGCACTCTGCTGTCAGTCAAAAACGCTTAATTACACAGTTTGTAAAAAAACTCCCCAGGAGCCTCCTCACCCCTCCTTTCACTCCCCTGCCCCTACTTCCTTTGTGAAAACCAAACACAGAATTATAAAAAATAAAAAAAAGTAAATCAGAATGGTAAATTAAGGCAAACATGTAGATACTCATATAGGCGTAATTATAATAATATGTATAATGTAATTATAATTTTTCAAATGGTATCTTCTAAAATCATTTTACTCCTTTCTCAAATTACACAGTGTATGTGTCACCTTGATAGTTTTGGGGAAAAGCAAGCGGGAAAACAATATCTCGGGAAAACAAGTGACATGTCTTTATCTTGTAGTTGAATGTTTAAAAAGAAATTAAAAGTGAATTTTAATAACTCTTTTAATAGTTAAATTAAAATCCACTTCTAAACATTTAATAGTTAAATTAAACTATTGTTTCAAGTATTAGAAGTGCACTTCTAATACCTCTAGAACTGCACTGCATTTTGATGCTTGGATAAAGCTAACACAGGCTTAATTCTTTCCAGTGGTTCCCAACATGTGCAGGACCACAGCGAGTCCCTGTGGACATAGCCAAGTCTTATTTGAAAATAAACGGTTGTCTTAAGGAGTTCTTGTGCACATTATCTTATCTCGTTTATGGGGTTTGGGGATCGAATGCAGCTCTGTTTGTGCTTGTTGGACATGCACACGTTGGAGAAGTGCTTCCTTATTCGGCCTCCACACTGCAGGCTAGAGTAAATTTGCTGAGCCCCGGGTGTCCATATCCTCCCGGCTTCGCCTCGTTCCCTGGTAAGAACGAAGGTGTAAATTCCCTCTATTTAAATGTGACACATTTGCATTCCATTGTGTTGGTAACCGTTCTTGCAGAGGATCAGAAAACACACACAGCACTTAATTAGATTTTAAGTGTGGATGCAGCAAACACAGACCATTTAGAGTATAATAGCTTTGCTGAAGTTATTCATCAAATGAATGTGTTCCACAGCTGTCTCCCCGTGTAGCGCAGAGGGCGCCGCTCACCTTCTTCTTCTTCCACTTCTTGAAAGTAGGCCAAGGAGAAGACATTCTGCATGCAAAATGTTGAATACATTACGCAGCATGGAAGGCGACAGATAGCACCAGAATCAAAGTTTGCTGGTTAACAAAAGGTTGACATGACGGAGTGTCAGACCATTGCTCTCAATCATTATATCAATCAAATTAGTCAGGGTAACATGAAACACTTTGATTGCTCATTAGTCAGATTAAATATTGACTAAGACCTGCACATAGCGATCTGTATGCAAAAGTAGGGATGTGTGCTGAGAAGAAGGCCAGCTGATTCTCCAAAGACAACACCTCTGGGAAGATTTAAAATAAACGGTGATGGTTTAATAAAGATGGTTGTGTTTTTGCTGATGATACACAGACATGGGCTAATGGCATCCAATAACCGTCTGTACATAGCTATGGTTGCTATGGCAAATCCTTAAATTTAGGAGACAGGATTATTTATTTATTTTTTGCTCCAGACTAGAGCTGGCTTTGCTCACTTGCAATGAGGATGTGTCTCGTGTCAGGAACAATCGGCCTGCTAAAAAAAACACCAGCGGGATCAGCGGCGAGCCAAAACCTCAGGGGCGTTGTTAGGCCCATTTTAGTCGTTAAATTAAACTATTGTTTCAAACATGGACGCGTTATTTATAACTTTAACATGCTACATATGTGCGTGCGTTCTGGTTTGTATGTTTTCTCCCCCTTCAAATTACAATCCAATAGCCTATCATCATACGTAACGATATAACCGCCAGGCACTAGGACCTTAGGGAGGCTGCTGCGCTGGCTTTAGGTGTGGGCGTTACTGTTATCACTAGCACACGTTCATGTTCCCAAACTCTGTCTCAGACTGTGACTAACAATAGAGCGACTAAATATTTGGACTTTCAGGTGATTCATCTTAAATCACTGATGTTTAAAGTTACATATATATGTACGTATCATCATGAAAGGCCATTTTGGGCCCGGGCTGAATGAATGTGTATGTCATTAACATCCGTCATCAGCGAGCTAAACACTGGATCTGCTTTAGAGCACGACGACGTCATGACGAGGTGCGCGTACATGACTGATGCTCAGAAGTATAGAAATAATAAGCACACCTGCTTTATGTCAGGTAACATCAGCAGAGTGCAGAGAGCAACACAGTTTAGTTATGTTCTAGCACTGTACAACATTGTTTCATTCAGTGATATTTTGTTTTCTCAGTCTAAAGTATCCAATGCTGTACTTAACATGACTTTCCATGAGCAGCTTGGAAGAGGGGTTGTCATGGAAACAACATAATTGTGGGCACCTGGCAATTGTGTGATTGGCAACATACTTGTTTATAGCTGTATGATTCTCCAAATGTTTAATAGGTTGACATGTCAATCTGGTGAGCTTTCCTTTGACTATAGAGACCAATTGGTTTCAGTGTGTTCCTTATGAAGTCATATGCAGATCACCTGTCACCGGCTAATTGACCTTTAGCCCATTTGAGCTCCCCTAATGGCGTAACAATGGTTTAAACAAAGTACTTGTTGGGTTGCACAGTGTTTTCTATCATCTCTAAACAATTGCTTGTACACATCGAGAAGTTACATAGCAACGCCATCAATCATTTGGAGTAGTGTTGCTCGACACCTGATGGATGTTAATCCCATATTCCCTCTCTTTTAGTTTTTGATCTCGACCAACTACGTTAAATATTTCCCTTTAGCAGAGTGTGAAACCAAAAGAGTTCTTGAGCTTTTCAGCCCTCAGCTCATCAATAAGCTGATACTCACTGTGGAGCTCCGTGAAGCCAAGAAGAGTTGTCCATTCAGGTGATAAATTCCTCCGTGTCCATCACTCCCAAAAGTCCCATTCATATTGTCACATTGTTTTTACGTTCTAATTTGATACATTGTTTTGTATAAAATATACAATACAGATGATAAAGAAAAGAAACCCTGTTTCTGTAATTTGGGTAGGAAAACCCTGTGTAGAATTGCTTCCAAATGATTACGTTGCTGCCCTCTGCCTCAATACGGGGCCAGTTTAAAACAAATGTTCCCCATTAGTCACTTTGACACAAAAACAAAAAAAGTTTTAAGTCTGAGAATAATAACTCCTTGACTTGGGATGTCATCAGGGGCTCATCTGGGTTTGGGTTGGGAGATTAAAATAGTGTTGTGAGGTTGTGGAGTGTAAAAAAAGGCTGTCGCATTATGAGAAATGTAGTGTTTCATAGCTTTATCCATATTATATTAATTGTTTTTGTGGGATTCAATTATATGATTTTGGCCCCACAAACAAGGCATTGATGGCTCATAACAATAAATAACAATTGCTATACTATTCATATTTAAAATTCAATTTGATGATAACAAACATGGCATTATTGTGTGTCTTGCTTCACTGTCACCTATTTGTCCTCAGTACAAATATAATAGCAGCCAAAAAATTATTAAATCAACACTTGGTTTACAATAATAAGCAAATGCAAAAAAGCGGTCAAGAGAAGTAAGAAAACTTTAGTTTTTCTTAAAAAAAAAAAAAATGTGGCCTCTCCGACTGGTGTTTTCTGCCGAGCTACCAGTTCCGATTATCAATGCTAATTAATCACCTACTCTTCCAGGCAACAACGGTGCTCGGCTGCCTGTGATGACTAATCAAGACAATTTGTGACATTGGGTTGCAGACCGGGAGAAGAAAAAAGTGACGCAAGAAGTAAACACGCTGCAGTTACTTCAGCTTTAGGGACGCTTGAAGACCGTAGCCAAAATACCTCTCACATAACTCATACCTCGTGCTACTGCTCAGCAGGGGGGAGAGTCAATGCTTATTTGGACCACAGAGAGCTAAGAGCTCATTGTAGGCCTCAAAATGTCACCATACTGCGTCTCCACTTTGCTCGTTTGTTGAAAGTCAGCTGGCGAGACGCTTTCATACTTGATTTGGGATGTACTTTGACTCGGTCCGTGTGCAGATACATTGTTCGGGTAACCGCTGCGAATTTGGAGAGCAAAATGTGAGGAGGCTTTTTGTGGCAATGCCTCTGATTCAGTGGACGAGCGTGACCATCAATTTAATAAAGCACAGAGGAAACATTGTGCGTTCCAGAATATGTGCTGCTCCTTTTGCAGAGGAATTGATTGATGGCACACACGCACACATGCACGCACACATGCACGCACACATGCACGCACACAAACACACACACACACACACACACACACACACACACACACAGGTTTTCCTGTATACTAAAAACTGAGACATCGCATGAAGGAAGTCCAGATTGAGTGTATGTGGTTAGAAGTAAATTAAAGTTATCCATCTGTGTAAAAATGACATGAACTTCAGTTCCAGCTCCATTAGTCATCAAAATTCATGGCAATTGTGTAAATGTCTTCTACTCACTCTGCATGAGTCCAAATCAACCAGGATTTTGTAATCAATGTTTTTAAGCTGCATTTGGTGACCTTTGCACTTTGTTGGACTCAAATGGAAACTCAAATGTCTTCTCCCATCTTAGTCTGGCCTATCAACCAGGCTGGTCTGTGATTATTCCATTCTTCTTTGTTTTTAGAAAGTGGAAAGAGTTTGTAAAAGGGACAGCCACTTTGAAACGATTGGATGAATCAACTGTCAATCAAACAGAAGCCAGTTGTGAGAGGAGTGGAAAATATCTTTTCCATGGAGAAGAATGCAGTGATTTTTTTTCTCCTCATTCAATGAAGAAATAATATCCAATTCTAACTGATGGATCTGCAGCATCTACGCTAATCCATTTAGGAGCCTCTCATTGTTCATACTGTGGTTACCTGAAGCCTGCCCAGATGGATTTTTGTTTGATATATTGTTCATATCACAAGAATCAAGCTGCCAGGCAAAGTCTAATCTCCACTGAATATTGTACTGTCGTTTTGGTCTCATTTGCATTAATTATAATAAGAAATGTCATATCAAAAGGTAATAGAATCTTTGCAAACAGTGAATGCACTCGTGAAGATTTAAATGTGCAATGTTGCGCTCAATAACAAATCATGTAACAATGCTAACCGTGGCTGGTTTGCACTTATGTTGACCACCTCCTATCCTAAAAATATGTTGACGGCCATTTCATTTGGCCAGAAAGGGTGTATATAAAAGTCTTTTAAATAGATCTTACTTTTGTAGTTTTATCCATCATCAGTTGATGGTTATCAATTCTTACTTTTATACACACAAATATTCACAAATGCACACAGAAGGATTCACAAATACATTCCAATGTACATGTAAATAAATTACGATTTGTTATGATAGTTTGTTTGTCGATTGCACTGCATTTGTTTGTGAATTGCTACACATTTCTTTGTGGACTTTTGAGACTCCCATGCCCTCGATTCGCAAAAATGTTCTATCATGTTATTATGTAAACGTTCGTTAAATTAAAAGATTGATACAATTGTCATGCCTGATGGTTGGCTTAGCTTAGCTTAGCAAAACGACTGGAAACAGCTATCCTGGCTCTGTAAAAAGACAGCAGTATCCACCAACCTGCACCTATTTATAAACACACTAATGAATACAATATCTTACACTGAACCTGCAAATATCAATTAATTTTTGACAAAACCTCCAACGTACCAACTGCAGCTGTAACTCTGTACTGTACCTTCTAAAAGTTGCAATACTAACAGTAGTTGTGAAAAGAATGACAGCAATAGAGCCATGGTCAATCACGGTGTGAGAAGAAGTCATTTGTTTATGTAACTCTGTAACGCTGTTCGTTCTGTACACATGACATCTATTGCTTCTGTCCATCCGGGAAGAGGGATCCTCCTCTGTTGCTATCCTAATAGTTTCTTTACTCTTTTTTTTTTCTGTGTGAAAGGATTTTTTATATTTCTTGAAAGTTTTTTCTGATCCGATATGAGGTCAAAGTTCAGGGTTGTCGTATGTCTTCAGATTGTAAAGCCCATAGAAGCACATTTGCGATATTGGGCTGTATAAAATAAACTGAATTGAATTTAACTTGATTTGATTCAAGAAAGTTACTAAAGTTGACAAAAACAGCCTCCTTAATTCCAACATTGGAATTGTGTTGGGGGAGGGTGATGTTTCAGGCCCATGCTCGACAACCAAGCACTTTGTTTGAAGCACAGTAGCCCCATCACAGTCCTCCCACTTAGCAATGATGGAATGCTCTTTCAATCGCTCAACGTTGTGCTATATGACGTGCTTTCTGTAGCTTGTGATGTAGGTCTATGAAATGCGGCTATTTGACCATGTTAAATCAAGCTTTAACACTCCGCTTCCCACAACGACTTGAAGTCTAAACGACACGACTCAAGAAAATAATTTACAGCCGAGATGGATTGCAATCTGGAGGAGTAAGGAGAATAAGGCCCTTTATAAAAAAACTCTTTTTTTGAATTTAGTGTTCAACAACGTAACAATATGTATTTTCATACATTTTCCTGTAAATTCTTCAGTTGTATGATTTGTACACATGATATACAGGTACAGTGTACAACACACAAAATAATGGTGCTCATTCCAAGAAAACATACAGTAATAACAATCATTGTCGAAATAATGCTTCGACAGGACCCCATCGTTTAGTAAAGATAGGCTGGAGCCTTAATGAATATGAATGTGGCTCTTTTTAAGCAACTTTCCATCTCCCGAGGTATAAGTTAAGGGGAAGCAGTAAAGGACCTCTCTCCAAGATGCACACTGTCCGTTTGAAACGAAGCAGGCTGTTCTGGCTAACATTAACATGCACAAACATTACAATTAAATGAGTTTTTTTGTGACAAGTACAAGCAAAATGGCCTCCCTCACCCCACCCTCTCGTTAACTGATTTAGAGACATATTTCATCTGATCGATTATGGCCCATCCCTCACCTTGAGACTAACGGCGAAACTAAAATGTGTCACGATAAACAATCCCAGCTGCTCCCCCCCCTCCTCAGACACACACACACACACACACACACACACACACACACACACACACACACACACCTAAACACACACACACTCTCACTCACTCACTCACTCACTCACACACACACACACACGCACACAAACACACCCACACACAGGCTCTGCTACCCAGATAGAGACTGTGTGGGGCCTTTTCACTCCAACTGAAGAAATGGAAACTGCCCATATACTGTGGTCACTGAGAGTAGCCAACAGCTTTTCAAATGCAAAAATCTCTAACATCATTACTGATATTCCTCCAGCACACATGCTGCTGGCAGCCGCGGATTCACGTAAAACAAATCACAAATTGCAACTTCATATTGGATGGAATTCATGCGAAATGATCCGTCCGGTTGTTGCAGCATTAAAAACAGGAGTCAGCCGAGGTAAGTGAGCATTAAACAGAGAAAGTGCTGATATGCCAGCAACTTTTACTGCATTTTATCAGGAGTTGTTGCCCAAAGCTGAGGTGATGCAGGCCAAATGCACAAAATGGGAATCCTTCCAGTTGTTTGCCCCCCCCCCCCCCCCCCTCACCTCCCCCTTCCCAACCTGACCCCAGTGTGAGTTCATCAGGAACCCACTCCAGTTAATCAGGAAAGCATGTTGCTCTGAGTTCAGCCATCCTCCACAACTGGAGATTCTCTGCACTGCTCCACCCATTCCCCTTATTACACTGTTCATAACTCATTTGAACACCCCCTCTCCACCCACCCCACTTTCCCTCATTACCCACGTACTCCAAACTCCTGCTGTCTGATTACTATATCACGTGCTGGAGCGCTTATGTTGTCTTTATGTTGGTTTTGGGTAAGAAATATATATAAGAACATAATAAAGAAGCCGCAAGGTCTAGGGCTTTGCTAGCTGAGTGTTTTTGTTTATTTGTTTGTTTGCATTCAAGCTGCTCCCCTCCATAATTGTACTTTGACCATCGATAAAATTATTAAATATTATACGAAATGTGTGACTATAATGTTGAATCCATGGAGAACGATCACCCAACGCTATTGTCAGGGAACCAGGCAGTAAGCCCCCAGTCTGCCGGACTGTTAGTGTGTATCAAATCCTAATATTATGATCACAACATCCTTTCATAAATACAACATGTTACCCACAACAATTGTGTGATCAGCCATATTGATGTTTAAAATAAGGAGAGGCGACCGAAACTTCCTCCATACAATTAATCGGCAGTTTTGAGGTCCAGGCTTGAAACAGAGAGAAGAAGACCAAATGAATGATTGAAGAAGCTTAATATTGACGCACTGTTGACTTAACTCAAGCTTCTCTTTAACCTATGGAGGCCCTTTAAAAAAAAATCCAAGTACCAGAGGCAGAGCCATGTCGGTGACTGGAGCTATTCCCAAGCCATCAAGTTCCCAGCCCCTTGTGCACCATGGGAAAGCCAGCCAAGTGAGCGTGGGTCAGGTCAACCTTGTCTCCTCGCCTGACTGTCAAAATAACAGTACCTTCCCCTCCGGCTTCCAGCACTGTCCGTCAGAGCCGGGCTGCTGAGAGCTGTGGCACAGAGGGGTGGAAAAGCAATTAAATCAAACATGGGTGAGTAGCTGCGGGACAAATGCCTCGTCAGCGTTTTTCAGCTCGGCCCAGAGAAAAGCTGCTGTTTTGTTGTTTTCTTGAGAAGGGGTATTGAAAGGAAGTGTATTGAATGTGAAAAAGAGAACCCTCCAAAAAGAGAGCTAAGACATTTTGTGTCAGCGGGGGACCATTGCAGGAGTTAGCAAAAGGGTTAAGAGAGACATTGGCCCAATTCAGAGCTTCTTTCTTCCCCAGTGATGGCCTAAAACTTGGGGTCAGACACATACTCCGACCCCTGACCCTCCGGTCCACATCTCCTCATAATTACCTTTGCGCATCAACCCCTCGGCCACCCCCACCCAAAGACAATGCAACAATTTGTCTTTTCAATTGTCTGTCAGTCACTCTCTCGCAGGCCTTTTCAGTGGGCGTATATGGTTTCTTTTTCCATTTGTATTTATTTATTTATCTTGCTTGGAGAGGTGGGGGGTTGTCTGGCCCCAGAAACAGGGAGTCTTTGTTTGGGCTGGTTTCACATGGATATAACCTCACCCCCCACCCCCTCCTCTGCTCCCCCTGCCTTCTATCCAGATCCACATAGTCAGACCCAATGGATTTGTTTAGGGGCTTGAGGGTTGCTGATCTCAGGGTCATTGTACATGGCATTTCCATAACCATTCACCAATCAATGAGACTTTTCTCCTTCCCGTGGACCACTGAGGTGCTTTTGAACTGCTTCCTACAAGGTATATGCGTCTACTGTTACCCCACGGCTAAACTACTTTGCCTCCAAGTTTACCTGAAACCAATTGGTGATTTTGTTACATAACACATGCATGCCTAACTTTTGCTGCTCAGAGAACAGAAAAGCATGATATTTCTTTTCTCATGGTCATAGTACTGTTAGTAGACGTGCTGTTGAAGGTTGATACAAGTAACTTTGTACAGTTCCAACTGCATTTTACAATCTTCATCAACTGAAGCAGTTTTGCCATTTATCAAGGAGGCTCAGTTGTCATCATCTGATCACAGTATGTAAATATGTCTAATGATAACAACTGGGCCTTCTTCTTTACTGATGAAAACCTTTTACGATGCAGCTGAAAGCTATAGTGAAAGGAACTTTTACGTTCAAGAATACATAATGCTTTTATTTATTTTTATTGAATTGGAGTAGTGAACAAAAAGAGGTTCAGTGTTTGAAACCATGTGACTGCAGGCGTGCCAGCACACCCACCCTGCTGCAGTGCCATTGAGCAAGAGATCGCCCATTATGTAGCTGACCTTGACCACCAGTCTGTCAACAAACTGAAGACATTTCGGGGATGTATTTGTTGAAATAGGAAAAACACCACAGTTTTTGTTAGGGACAAAAATGCATGTCTGCGTAAGCTAAATCAAGTGGTTTATTTAAAAGTTTCCAATGTTTCATGTATGGAATTCCCTCTTCAGTGTTTCCTTGCTGGATGTCAACACTAAAAGACTGTTTTTGGAAGATAACCATATTTGGCAAACTTACACTGTTAAAGCCTTATATTAACTTTGCTTTGGCTAAATGTCATTATGCTTTCCTAAGTTTATTAAATAGTCAGAATTTTACTCCAACTTCTTATTTTGTGTTCACACACACACACACACACACACACACACACACACATACACACACACACACACACAAATTAGCTGTAATCTGGTACAGTGCATCAAATAGTGACATTTATGTTTTAACTGTACCTGGTCCATTTTAAATAAAGATAATAATAATACACTATTTAAATCCTAAATGAGCTATATGGTTGTGTTCCATATTTGTAGCAATTATATGTAAAGTAAAAGTGTATGCAAACAAGTGATTTTATTTTAAATGACCTGTGTTCATTATTATAATTGCGACAATAGAGGCTTCACAGCCATAGTTTTGCAGTTTTTTTGACTCGTCTATAAAATGGCATAGAGATATTATATGTGTAATATTCATAGAAAAATGTATGTTGTATTCCTGTAGTTCTGTTCACTATGTGGGAACTATCAGAGTTGTTAGGAATTTTGGGTATCATTGACTCAGGATAACAACTTTGTGGCGAAAGTGTACCATTTTACCACTAGGTTGCTCATGATTGTAGTCTGAATGATATGAGTGCAGCACTATGAGCCAGATGTGTCTTATGGGTGTGCTTGTCAGGATGTCATTTATATTTACTCTCTCAGTATGGGACACAACAAAATTACTCTCTCACCTCCATACATGGCATGCAAGTATTGTTAAGACAAAACAGAATACAATATTCCAAAACCTTTGACTCATCCCAAAAAGGACAATTACATTTGATATGCCACTTGAGTGTTTTCTACAGTTTCTGATTATTATATATATATATATATTCACATAATATCTAGTGTGCCACACATCTGTCAGTATGGAGATGAATTTTCTACAGACGCAGCATATTAGTTACTTTTAACCAAACCATTATATGACTGCACTATTGTTTTTTTATTTAAGTTTTAGCCATAACATTCAAACACTTGATTTCATATTGTGGCGGTAAATATTTTGGAAACTTGGCTGCAAATTACAAGCTAGTTTCTTCGATCCATTTGAGAAATATGCTCTTTGAGAGATATTCTCAAGATATTGAGAGGCTTCTTGAAGGGGAGCGGGGTTTCATTTATAACTTATAGTCCCTAATGCAAGCCCGCTCTGACACCAGAAACTTATGGTTTGGCAATGACTTCATGAAATGACATGGAATGTACCATTTCCCCACAGAAGACACAAGAGTGCCGAGGCGAGGTAATGAAAGCCAGAGGAGAGAGTAGAAGATTCAATCTCGGACCATGGTTTGCGCGAGACCAAGGTGGGCTACGTAGACAACTGGAAGACTTTCTGGGGAAAACCTGATCTGATGAGGAGGGACGGCGTCCATCCCACGTTAGAAGGAGCGCGTCTCATTTCTACGAATATGACCACGTTGATCACCGGACCTAATCCATGACAATCCGGGGTTCAGATCAGGAACCGGGAGCAGAGTTGTAGTTTAACACCCTTCTCTGCTCTTCTTGTCAAGCAGTTACCCATCCATTACTCTAGAATAGAGACTGTGAAGACTGTGTCTGTCCCACGGCCACTTAAATTCAATAAATCTAAAGTAAACACAAGAGGAGTCGTACACAATAACCTTATACAAATTAACACCATTATTTCAGCAGTGCAACAAAACAGGACTATTAAATGTGGTCTCCTAAATATTAGATCTCTGTCATCTAAAGCTGTGTTACTAAATGATTTAATAACAGATAATCACATTGATTTATGTTGTCTAGCTGAAACCTGGCTGCGCCATAAAGAATATGTCTGCCTAAATGAGTCGACTCCTCCAAGTCATGTTAATACTCACATTCCTAAAGACACCGGTCGAGGAGGTGGAGTAGCAGCCATCTTTCACTCGAGCCTTTTAATAAATCCTAAACCTAAATTAAATTACGACTCATTTGAAAGCCTTGTTCTTAGTCTTTCACATCCAACCTGGAAAACATTACAGCCGATTCTATTTGTGATTCTGTACCGGCCACCGGGTCCATATTCAGAGTTTATATCAGAATTTTCAGAATTTATATCAAGTTTGGTTCTTAAAACTGATAAAGTTATTATTGTAGGAGATTTTAATATTCATGTGGATGTTGATAATGATTGCCTAGGTACTGCATTCATCTCATTGTTCGACTCGATCGGCTTTCGTCAGAGAGTACAGAAACCCACTCACAGCTTTGGCCACACGCTTGATCTTGTTCTTACATATGGCGTTGACATTGAGCATTTGAAGGTCTTCCCACATAATCCTCTTCTGTCAGACCACAGCCTTATAACTTTTGAGTTTATACTACCAAAAGTCAAAAGTTTCTACACCAGATGTCTAACTGACAGTGCTGTAGCTAAATTTAAAGAAGCGATTCCTTCTGCACTTGATTCAATACCATGTCTCAATATAACAGAGGACTCCTGGTCTAACTTTAGTCCGTCCCAGATTGATCATCTTGTTGAAAGTGCCACAGGCTCACTGAGAATGAAACTGGACTCGATAGCCCCTCTGAAGAAGAAGACAGTGAGGAAGAGAAGGTTTGCTCCCTGGTATAACCCTCAGACCTGCACATTAAAGCAAATTTCACGAAAGCTTGAAAGCATTTGGCGTTCAACTAATCGGGAAGAATCCCGCTTAGTTTGGCGAGATAGTCTTAAAACTTATAAGAAGGCCCTCCGCAATGCCAGAGCAGAATATTACTCATCAGTAATAGAGAAGAATAAGAACAACCCTAGGTTTCTCTTTAGCACTGTAGCCAGGCTGACAGAGAGTCACAGCTCTGTGGAGCCCAGTATTCCTATAGACCTCAGTAGTAATGACTTTATGAACTTCTTCAATGAGAAGATTTTAACTATTAGGGACAAGATTAATAATCTCTTGCCCTTAACCAGTGCCAATCATACCCCTGTATGTCCTGGTGTATATATAGAAGGCTTTTCTCCCATCAACCATGACCAATCATCTTCAATGGTTTCTACTTCTAACACGTCTACCTGTCTCTTGGACCCTATCACGACTAGGCTGCTTAAAGACGTTTTGCCTTTAATTGGCAGCTCTCTTTTGGATATTATTAATGTGTCTTTGTTAACAGAGCACGTACCACATTCCTTCAAAGTAGCTGTAATTAAACCTCTCCTGAAGAAGCCCACTCTGGATCCAGAGGTTTTGGCTAACTACAGACCGATCTCTAACCTCCCCTTCCTCTCTAAGATCCTTGAGAAAGTGGTCGCAAATCAGTTGTGTGACTTTCTACATCAGAATAGTTTATTTGAAGAGTTTCAGTCAGGATTTAGAAAACACCACAGCACAGAGACAGCACTGGTGAAGATTACGAATGACCTCTTAATGGCAGCAGATAAAGGACTCATCTCTGTACTGGTCTTGTTAGACCTTAGTGCTGCATTCGACACCATTGACCATAACATCCTATTACAGAGACTGGAGCAGTCGATTGGTATTTCAGGCACCGCACTAAGTTGGTTTAAATCCTATTTATCAGATCGATCTCAGTTTGTATTTGTAAACGATGAAGCCTCGATGACCACCAACGTTAGTCACGGAGTTCCACAAGGTTCTGTGCTTGGACCAATTCTATTTACCTTAGACATGCTTCCTTTGGGCAATATTATCAGGAAACACTCTATAAACTTTCATTGTTATGCAGATGATACTCAACTATATCTATCGATAAAACCAGAGGAGACTAACAAACTCACTAAAATTCAAGCATGTCTTAGTGACATAAAAACATGGATGACCGGCAACTTCTTGATGTTAAACTCAGACAAAACCGAAGTAATTCTACTCGGCCCTGAGCACCTCAGAGATCAATTATCTGGTGATGTGATTTCTGTAGATGGCATTACTCTAGCATCCAACACCACTGTAAAGAATCTCGGCGTTATCTTTGATCGGGACTTGTCCTTGTCTCTTAGGTCCCTCCAGTTGATCCAGAATGCTGCAGCTCGTATTCTCACTAAAACTAAGAAAAGAGATCACATTACTCCTGCACTAGCTGCTCTGCACTGGCTCCCTGTAAAATCAAGAATCACTTTTAAAATTCTTCTCTGAACTTACAAAGCCTTAATTGTGATGCACCATCATATCTTAAAGAGCTTGTAGTACCGTATCGCTTCACCAGAGAGCTGCGCTCACTAAATGCGGGCTACTTGTAGTTCCTAGAGTCTTAAAATGTAAAATGGGAGCCAGAGCCTTTAGTTATCAAGCTCCTCTTTTATGGAACCAACTTCCAATTTCAGTCCGGGAGGCAGACGCAGTCGCCACATTCAAGAGTAGACTTAAGACTTTCCTCTTTGACAGAGCTTATAGTCAGGGCTGAATCAGGTTTGCCCTGGTCCAGCCCCTGGATATGCTGGTATAGGCTTATAGCTGCTGGGGATGTTTAGGATGCACTGATCACCTCTCTCCTCTTTTCTTTCTCCTATGGATGAATCTTCATCTCTCCATCACACATGACTAACTCTGCTTTCTCGCCGGAGTCCTTCTGACTTCACGTCTCATGGGGTCATCGGACCCTATGAGACGGCATAGATCCCATCTGCTGATGGACCATCGATGGTTGGATCATGAGTTCCTGTCACCAGCTTTGCCACTGCCCTGCTGGGACTCCGCCCACTCCTCCACTTGGGAGGTCTCCAAACTCTCCATCGTGGAATATGCCTAAATATGAACTATTGATAAACTGTCAGATTCCTTGAATGTATTTTAACTCTAAATATGTCCTTCTGTACACATTACATCTATTGCATCTGTCCATCCTGGAGAGGGATCCTCCTCTGTTGCTCTCCTGAAGGTTTCTTCCCTTTTTTTCCCCCTGAAGGGTTATTTGGGAGTTTTTCCTGGTCTGATGTGAGGTTTTGGGGCAGGGATGTCTATGTGTACAGATTGTAAAGCACTCTGAGACAAATTTGTAATTTGTGAAACTGGGCTATACAAATAAACTGAATTGAATTGAATTGAATTGGGCTTGTCCATCATCTCTCTTATGAAGATCATCATTATGACAGTATTGGGAGGGAGAGCTGTACAAAGGCTGCGGTTTGCCTTGATTAGTCTAATTTGCTCTAGAGGAGAGGAGTGAGCCAACAGGAGCAGTAACATAAAGAAAGGAAAACAAACTGGGGAGGGGGGGCAGGTTGTTTAAGGCTTTGTAGGTGATCAGTAGTAGCTTGACGTCTATCCTGTACTTGACCGGGAGCCAGCGGAGGTGGTGTAGGACCGGGGTGATGTGTTCATAGCGTCGGGTGGAGGTGAGCAGACGGACAGAGTTCTGGACACATTGAAGTTTATTGATGATTTTGTTGGGGGAGCCGTAGAGGATGCTGTTGCAGTAATCAAGTATTGATGTTATGAGGGCGTGGATAAGGATTTCAATGGTGGCAGGGGACAGGGAGGGCCGGAGTCGTGCAATGTTCCTGTTTTGGTGACGTTGTTGGCATGGGGGAGGAAAGAGAGGGTGGGGTCAAGGTTGATGCTGAGGTTTTGGACCTGGGTGGAGGGGGTGACGATGGAGCCATCAATATTGAGAGAGATGGTCCAATGATGAGTATTTCAGATTTGTTGCAGTTGAGTTTCAGAAAGTTCTGTTGCATCCATGATTTTATTTTGGTTAGACAGGTGGTGAGAGTGGAGTGGATGACTGAGGTGATGGTCTTGGATGATAGGTAAAGTTGGGTGTTGTTGGCGTAGGACTGGAAATTGAGACCATGACGACGGATGATTTGTCCAAGGGGAAGGATGTAGATGATGAAGAGGAGGGGACCGAGCACAGACCCTTGAGGGACACCGTGAGAGACAGGGGAGGTGGAGGAGTTAAAGTTGTTTATGGCAATGAATTGATGTCGGTCTGAGAGATATGAGGTGAACCAGGAGAGGGCGGGGCCAGTTATGCCAACGGAGTGATGGAGACGTGAGAGGAGGATGGAGTGGTTGATGGTGTCAAAGGCGGCACTGAGGTCTAGGAGGATGAGGATGGTGAGGAAGCCAGAGTCAGCAAAGAAAAGTAATTTGTGATTTTTAGTAGGGCGGTTTCATTGCTGTGTTTGGAGCGGAAGCCGGATTGGAAGGGTTCGTAGAGATTATGGAGATTGAGGTGGGATTTTAATTGAGATGCAACATGTCTCAAGTTGCCGTCTGATGCTTTTCTGTGTATATAATTATGTAATTTGTTTCTAAATATAGGAAAAATAAAGGCAGCTTTAATTAAAAGGTTTAATTTGTAAGACCTGGACAGAATTAAAGATATACTTTTTTTGCAACCAGAGGAGTCAAACCTCACAACAAAGACGACATCGACGGCGAGAAAGTCAACCAAATGCATTGCATGCGATGGAACATAAATGGCAAGATGACCTGCAAATAGAAAGTGAACAAGCTCTAATTATTCTATAGGACTTAAATGATTCATATCTATTTATTTTTGGGATAAATACCATTAAATCTAAATTGCTATAGCCACTTATTTCTGCAGTCTATAAAATGAGCAGAGCTGTTAATCTAAGAAAAGTCAGAGATACCCACAACTAAGAAGAACAGTATGCATAGTACATGCAGTACATACATTGGAGGCAGGTGTCTAGAGGTAAATTGCCTGGTAATAACTGGTAATAACGCTGGACTGAAACAAGACAGGATGTGGCATTTCCAATGTGAAAGTCAGTCATGGGAACAGCTGGACATTTGAACTCAAAGTGAAAGAGACAGTGTACGACCAAGCCATTTGCGTTGCTCATCAAACATTTAATTCAAATGGAAAATACAGCTTATGATTAAGGATGAAGTGGAATCACTTACAGTACTTTTTTCAAAATCTGTTTTGTTTAATGGGAGGGTATGTTGCCATAGACGGCAACATTCATATAAAACATCTGTGTGTATCTCACCAATCAGCGCCACATGATTGTTTGGTCTCTTCCATGAGATACACTGCCAAGCGTCTCATTTCCGCCTTCTCCCTTCAACTAATTGCAATAGTACTTTTGCCGTAACATGAGTTTTGTCCCGCAGCACATTGGTGTATACTGTAAACTTCAAATGCACTATTTATATTGTTAGCGTGTGATCAGACCGAGCAATATGAGCAAGAGGAGCAAGACGAGCAATATGTCTCTATGGTTTATTTCCAATGCATTAGACAATTAGCTTGGAACCTGCATAAGTTTTAAATAAAACGCCTTTTAAGCTAAATGCAACACGTAACATGAAGCACATTCTTTGACAAATCAATAAATACAAAGCTAAATGTTCTCACTTGCTAGCTTTTATTGGAACTTTCAGTCATATAGTGGTCTTTCAAAATAGATATTTCTTTATATATTGTTTTAGGTCAAGAAAGAGCTTTCATCATTATCTCTTTTGATGTCTGGCAGACATCGACATGATTTTAAATATGAGATTCATCCAGAACACAAAAATATCAATGCATCCCCAAATCAATTTCCAGATCTATAATCAAAAATACATCTTTTAGTTAGTGAACAGCAGGTCAGCTGAGCATGCAGAACATTGTTTACATGAAAACAAACATTGATGTCTTTTACAGAAGCCTGTCTGAAAACCATAGAAGGAAAACATTCTTGAACAACAAACAATCTTTTTCTGGGTAAAGAAATGCCAAGTATTAGTCAATATTAATACAATCTTGAATTTCTTTTGATACATTTTCATATGGTTGAATGTTTACCAGTACGCCCTGTCAACTGTACATCTTTGGAAACAAGGTTTTATTCTGACAATACATATACAGTATGGTTCTTCAGGTAGCAGATGGTAGCTATTAAAAAAAGAAAAAACAAGGATTGAAATTACTTTTTCTTTGTTATTCTTTTTTATTAAAGGATACATTGTCTGTAGAACAATAACAACATGTATCTATTTTTTTTTTTTTTACAGACATTATCTTCCTGTAACTATGAAAAATAGAATAAAAATTAACTTTACAGTTATTAGGAACATCAGATATGATATTAGCCATATCACAGGTAGATATTAAAAAAGTAATATACAACACTTATACAATTTCAGGTAAAGGCAAAGAATACCAGAAACAGCCACAATACCAACACAACAAACAGAAACCAGCAACAGAAATAAAAAGAAACAATATGGTAAAAATACAAAAAATATAAAAAATAAAATAAATGTAGTTATAAAAAAAAAGGGGGGGGTGGGAAAGGGGGGGGGGGTCTCTGTCAGTTTCCTTTTTTTATTTCAGCATCGTTTAAATACTTTATGAAAGGTTCCCAAGTCGCTTTGAAGGAGTCACTGGAGTCATTGAGTGAGAATCTAATTTTTTCCAATTTTAGATTGTTTAGGATCTCAGTTAGCCAACTGTTGTGTGAGGGCGGAAGGATGTGTTTCCACTTGAGTAGTATGAGGCGTCTAGCTAATAGTGTAGTAAAGGCCAGGATGCGTCGTCCTTTGGACGACAGATCAACTATTCCCAGCGGCTGTGTTCCAAATAGAGCTGTGAGGGGATCAGGGTCTAATGTTAAGCCTAGGATCGTCCCAAGTGTGATAAATATTTCATCCCAGAACTCCTTTAATTTAGGGCATGACCAAAATATGTGCGTATGGTTGGCGGGTGATAGTTTGCACCTGTTGCAGCCGTCATTGGTTGTCGGGTAAATTTTGGCTAGGCGGGCGTTTGTGTAGTGGACGCGGAACAAAATTTTGCATTGAAGTAGTCCATGTCTTGCACAAATGGAGGAAGAGTGGGTTAAGGCCAGAGTGCGAGCCCAGCGGTTGTCAGAAACTGGTTTACCGATTTCTCTTTCCCAGGTCTGTCTCAGATGGGATGTCTGATCTGGATTAAGGGAGTCAATGGAGCCAAAGATAATCGATATTGAGCGTTTTTGTGCTGGCTCTGAGGTTAGCAAGGAGTCAATAATAGATCCTGGGGGGTGATTAGGGAAGTGAGGGTATTCTGTTTTAATGAAGTGTCGAATCTGTAGAAAGCGGAAGAAGTTAGATTTAGGCAAATTGAACCTAGATGACAGACCTGCAAAATCAGAAAAGTGTCCATTTTTATAAAAATCTCCAATTTGACGCAAGCCTTTGTCGCGCCACGCATAAAAGGTGGAGTCTGATGTTGAGGGTGAGAATAAGTGGTTTCTAGAGACTGGAGCCAGAGCAGAGGGTTTGTTCAGCCCAAAATGATTGCGGAATTGTATCCAGATGTTGAGGGAGTGAGTGACTATTGGGTTTTCTGAGATTCCAGGAGTTTTAAGTGGCAGTCGCACCGTGATGAGGGAGTGGAGGGAGAATCGGGAAGAGGATAGCTCCATCTGGGCCCACAAGGGGCTGTTTGTTTGCCCGTCATCCATCCAGTGACGTATCTTATCAATGTTGCAGGCCCAGTAGTATTGAATGAAATTGGGTAACGCTAATCCGCCTGACTTTTTAGGAAGTTGTAAGATTGCTTTCTTAATACGAGGGGGTTTGTTAGCCCAGAGAAATGAGGAGATAGTCTGATCTAGTTGGCGGAAAAAAGATTTCTTCATCAAAATTGGAATATGTTGAAACAAATATAGGAATTTGGGGAGAATTACCATTTTTATGAGGTTGACGCGGCCAATTAGGGACAGAGGGAGAGCGGACCATCGTGTCATATCGGATTTACAGTTGTCAACAAGAGGGCGAAAGTTTTTGTCGAAGAGGTCTTTAATTGATGGTGTGATAACCACCGCTAGGTATTGAAATCCTTCAGTGGTCACCCTAAATGGGAAAATAGATTTTGGTAGTGTCTTGGTCTGTGCATTTATGGGGAGAAGTTCACTTTTATCAAAGTTTAATTTATAGCCAGAATATTTACCGAATTTGAGTAAAATGTCTTTCACAACTGAAAGGGATGAGACAGGATTGGAGACATATAACAAGAGGTCATCCGCATACAGTGATAGTTTATGAGTGAATCCCATCCTGGAGATACCCTCAAATCCCTCCTCCCCCCGGAGCCATATGGCTAAAGGCTCAATAGCCAAAGCGAATAGAAGGGGCGAGAGGGGGCAACCTTGTCTTGTGCAACGGCATAAAGTGAAAGGGCGGGATTTTACACCATTAGTAAAAATGGTGGCAGTCGGAGAGTTATATAGCAATTCAATCCAACCTATAAATTCTGGACTGAAGCCAAACCTCGCCAGAATATAATATAGATATTTCCACTCAATTCTGTCAAAGGCTTTCTCTGCATCTAAAGCTACTATAACCTCAGGGGTGTCATGATTTGGTGAGCCGAGTATGTTAAGCAGCCGCCTTGTGTTGTATGAGGAGCTCCGTCCCACCATGAAATTACTTTTTGTTTAGTGTGAACGCTTTGGCCACTGTTTTTTGTGAAGGAAGGTTTTGGCCACTGGAACTGTGAAGGAATGGCCAGCTGCAAAGATGTCTGCTTGTTAAGTTGGACATTTGGGTACGCAGGTCTTAAATGAGCAGCAGAGTTATGTGGGTTATAAGCACTCTCACACACAACACTATAAAACTGTCTGGATTTAACGGGATGATTAATGCCTCTCAGACTGCAGAATGAAATATGAGGTAATCCGACTCCCCAATCCCAGTCAAAACATGCCCGACATGAGGGCAACCCACATCCTGCTGCCATGAATAAAGGGACCTTTTGCTATTCTGTGTCTCAATTTGAGCCACAAAATAAAGATTACATTTTTGTTTAAAAAAAAAGTAAGTGTACAATATTACTTTTGGGTGCAAAGGTTGTGTGCACATAATAATCATTTGTATGGCTTGGCCAGAGGAGAACACTGGTACCTACATGAAACGGTGACTTAAGGGACTTAATAACACTAACATGATAAAAGACACCCTAAACAGGATATTAAACAGCTAATAAAAATTTAGAGGCATGTATATTTCCTGCAGGCATCTTGAGGAAAGTGATTGTTTGAATTCCCACATTATGTATAATGCATACTGTCGACCACCACTGAAGCAAGTGTGAGTCATATGGAGGTGAGATAATAACGTCATATCATTAGACTGGTAATTTGGGGGTGGCATGAAGGATTCCTGGTACACATAAACCATGTGTGACTGAGGCATTCATGTATGAAATACAGTAAAACGATTAATAAGAAGCTTTGAAGAATATCCCAGCTCTTTACTCAATTTTTAAAAGCCCAAATTAAAAGAATAAATGATTACCCAGAGTAGATTGGCCCATGGTGGTTAATGTGATTGTAGATAAATGCAAATGACTAAATGATTATGTGGGCAGATGCTGAGATCTCTGGCTTTCAGCATGATTTGCAAGAAAAAGTCCAAACTTGCTGGAACATGTTCAGCTGCTCAGTAGTGGAGGCTGATAAAAAAAGAGCCCAATCAGCAATAAATAGACACATATATTCACGGGCATTAGTTAATAAAGTTGTACATTATGATCTACAATTTCATCCACAGCCAGAAAGAGACTCTATTCTCCAACTCTCCCCTTCTCTATTACATTCTTTCTCAAGGAATAAATAAAAAATTAAACCCAAACCAAAGTATGTATTATTTAATCATGTGTATAAATTAAGTTGTACTTACCTGAATCTAGAGCCATTTTCTGCATTGATTTAAAAGACATTTCTGAATTTCAACAATTCAATTTTTTTCAAATGATTTTTAAATTGTTAGTCCTTCCTGAGTGAGACGTTTTATTTTATTTATCAAAGCAGAATACTAATAATCTCTGTTGGGAATTCCCACACATGCGCCAGATGTATTCAAATGGCTTCAGCTTCTACAAGCTGCCAATAGAGGTCACTAAAAGGCACAGATTCCTTTATACTGCTTTTATAAGTGAATGTAGGAACATACAGAGAACACACTGGCATGCTGGCTGCCATCATAAACAGCTTAGCTGGTTGGCTATCAGATCATGTTCCCGGGGAGCAAGGGTACATGAAGGGTACATGAAGGGTACATTAAGGGTACATTAAGGGTACATTAAGGGATTTCAAACTGCAGCATAATAAGCAACATTTTGTCAAGGACATACATTTGGCCACACATTCTACTTGGAGATCCTTTATTTTTAGTCAATTGAATATAAAGCACAGTAAAAAGGACCCGCTTCTATCTGGAGGAACTCCTGCATGTGTGGATCTTCGGCCTTTAGGCCTTACTGAAGGTAGAACGCTTCAGAATGAAAAGATGGAATCAGGAGGTCAGCAACATGCTGTTTCACAAGTGGTGGAAGAAGTATCGCCATCCAAAACTGAAGTACATGTTCCAATACCACAACAGAAAGCTATTACATAACAAGTAAATGGCCTGCATTGTATTGAGTAAAAATTGTTTTTCTTATTGTTGCTTGAGTTGGATGTTTTAGTGGCTGGAGTGGCCAGAGGGGACGGCTGCCTTCAGATTAATCTGAAACGAAAGTTTCCTAAAAAACAACCAGTTTAGAAACCAGTTGTGCCGTTCACAGTTCGATTCACTGAGAAAGAGCTTTTTAGTAAAGTAGATTGAGGAAGATCATGTTTGTCAAAATCCACAACCCTTTTATTCACAGATTGTGAAGCGTGAGAATGAGAGAGACATGTAATTAAATATCAGACACAAATTAATACTACATTTTTTTTAAACTGTTTTTATTCAAATATACCCGTTTGATAGTATCTTAAGCAACATGTACTTAAAAGCATCAAAGTAAAAGTACCCATATAGAAAGGTTGTGTTATTTTTTATTATATTATGGGATCCTTATTACTGATCATTAGCAACTGAGCATTGGTGTAGTTTTTATTATAATGATCTTATAATCTTGAGGATATTATTATTTATAAACTGATGTTTGGAGTATATCTGAAAGTAACTTAATAGTAATAGATGTCAGATAAATGTAGTATGATTAAAAAGTACCCCAAGTACTTAAGGAGAAGTACCTTAAAAGTTTACATAAGTGTTGTTCTGAAAGACATACTTACATTTCACCAGGAGAGATACATGTCTTTTGGATACTGTCTGCAGTCTGGACATGGGGTGCTTTTTTTAAATGGTGATGTAAAAATTCCCCCTTCTTTCATCTTTGGTGTGAGGTAGTCTGTTTAATTTGTTCCTACCTTTGGCGGCAAATGCTCAATGCCTGAGTCAAGATGTTAGTGATTCTGGTTCAACACGGGCGCTTCAGGCTAAGTCATCAAAACCAAAAATGGCCACAAATAATTAAAATGTAATCGAGCAGATTTTCCTTCACAGATGGAGATTAACCTCTACCTCGCCACACAATGATGTTTGGTGGCTCGTTTTTGTTATTAACACACCTAGCCTTAACTGTTAGTGCTAAACTCTCCCTTTTGTCCTCTGCGTCCATACCTCTTCCCCCTGCCACACTGGCATATATATATATATATATATATATATATATATATATATATATATATATACACACATTCTCTCTAAAAGTGACATCTACTGAGCTGAATGTTCCAGCTGCGGTTCTACGGAGGATGTATAGTGTTTCTATTAGAGAGCCACTTCAGACAGAGCGGTCCGAGCAGCAGTAAAACTATTGTCGTGGGCTATTAACCAGCATGTGTTGTAAATGAATGGCCCAAATGGTGCTCATTAGTGGTCTCTCCCACACCAGCCACCACATAGGAGAGGGGCTTAAAAGGCCCAGCCCCATGCCAGCAGACAAACAAGCCCGTTGCAGGAGCAATAGTTGTATTTTTACATGTATACAGATCCACTAATTACCCACTGAAAGCTGGGATCAGGCCTTGTGATGCATGGGGATGCCAGGCTGTGAAAAACACATTCCTCACAGGCAAGGCACTCAGATCTCAAAACTGAACACCGACTCCTGACAGGCTGTGAAAATGTGTGTCCAAAGTTGTTATACTGTTGCTCTAATTCCCTAAGAGGCATGCAGTGAGGGTCGTTTTTCTTATGCTCACTGTCAAACTAATTACACGACATGGTGTTTTGAGAAGGCTTTAGTGGCTGGCTGAATCTCAAACAACAAATCCCTCCGGATGGGCCCACTTTCTGTTTCAAATATTCAAGTAATAGCGATATTTAGTTGGTTGCTTTGTTTTTTACTCAACAACAGGGAGCCTATTTATTTCTAGGCTCGAAGCCCTTTCCAAAGATAGATATTTACTAACATTTGAAAGTAAATCTAGTTGCACAACCACAGCTGTCTGGGTCTGTGAGGGTCCGAGGCCAGAAACATGGCATCTCTTAGATATTAAGGCCGAATGCTCTCGTTGAAATAGAAATCCAAAATCAGTTCAGTGTGTTTTTCATACACACAAACAAGAACTTCTGTGTCGTATCTAATCTTCTGGTCTTATTGAAAGAAATAGTATTTTACTGCGATACTTTGGCCAATATAACTATTTAAAAAAGATGTTCAAAGTTGGTGTCAAAGTTCGTTTTCAATGACTTCAACTTCCATCCACTTTCATTGACTTAATTAAAAGCAGTATTACCAGCAGTCTCTAAAAAGTTAAATCATAACTTTAGGGATGTATCCAGAAATATCCCAATGATTAACATATTTATAATGTATCATTTGTATATGATTTTGGGCAGTGCATTATATTATATTGTTTACATTTTAATCTACGAGTAATTATAGCGTTACGGTATCATTTAGCATTCATATAGTGGGGCTAAATGTGTAATACCAGTTGAATGAGTGGAGTTAGAGAGTAGCACACTCCAATAATATACATCAGAATTGCTTTGGTACTTGAGTCAATGTAGAGTTAATTTCCATCACTCGTTACATTGTTTCTTTAGCTACAATCATTTAAAAATTCGTTGGTTTAAAAATGTTGTGAACAGTCCTCCAAGACCGGAACCCTTGTTATCACAACAATTTTCCTCCCGGAAGGGTTACTTCGTAGCACACAATAATAGCTTCTAGAGGAAAATAAACAGAAATCGTGTTCAACATGGCAGAGGTAGACTAACGTTGATAACCCCTATTGTTTCCTCCGTCAGTGTGGTATGAACATTTGTTTCCATTACGTATCATTCTCTTCCTGTTTTCTGGGAGTGTGTCGGATTAAAAATCAGAAGGGTAAAAACCCGGTGTAGCTCTCTCGTCACTCGGTCACGTGACGGGTTAACGTTATCATAATGTTGTGATTACGACTGTTAGCAGTCGTGTCATCTTTAATAAGTTCGAGGTTTCTGGCAGTCTTACATGTGACATCGTCGGCAAGCTGTTTTTCATTTGAACGAGGAGCGTTTTTCATATCCGCTTAAGCTACTTTGCTGGATTCGAAAAGGCACGGCGACTTAATTGGCAGCGTGCTAATGACACATCTGGCTGCACAACTGGACCACAGTGAGAGGGGGATGAATACGGCTTTGGGTGACGTACGTTATAGAAACGGTGCCTCCTGTCGGGATGGTAACGCTAGTGAGGATAGTTGGTGATGGGTGATAGTAGTTCTTTATTCTTCTAAACGCTGACGCTGTGTGGAGACCAACTTAAACTGCTGCTGGTGGTCTGGTGCGTCGATAAATCAATTAGCCTAATTGATGCCAGAAATTGAATATACACTCATAAACGTACTAGTTGTTTAATTACAGGCTAGAGTGAGAAAAGCAAAGGTTTTACTAACGGTGGCTCTGTTCTGGCCAAGTGTCCCAGTAAGGCAGTGGCAGTGAGCTAGTATGTACTATACCAACTAACTGCTGCTGGTGGTCTGGTGCAGTCGATAAATCAATTTGCCTAATTGATGCCAGAAAATGTAAAGACACTCATGTAAACCAACTAGTCGTTTAATTACAAGCACGGTGGATCTGTTCTGGTCAAGTGCCCCAGTAAGGCAGTGGCAGTGAACTGGTATGTACTATACCAGGACTTAGTGTAGCAGTTAAACGGAATTCAGCCACTATTAATTTGTATTATTTATTATTCACTGCTTTGATCACATCCATGTCTTCTGTGAAAGAAGGCTACCTTACTAATTTAAGAGTTTCGTGAATTCTCCCCTTTGTGGTACACATACCACCATGTTTTCATTAAATTAATAATGAGTATGTGCAACATGCAATATACTATTTTTTTACATTTGCAAGCCAATATATTGTAGTGATGATAACAAACCTTTCTATCATAGCACATATGCAGCTATAAGTCTGACAGTTTTTCAATTATAAAATCGAGAAATAATTAACATGCAACAATAGTTGAATATTTTAAATAAGTTGTCCATATGCCTTTTTAACTCACAGTCTTTATATGGTAACATATAACATGTAACATGATGAATAGACAGAGCAGTATCAATGTATGATCATGTGTTAATCATCCCCTTTTTTCTCACAGACCCACAGCTTGCATGACATGAGACAACAGGCAGCTATCGCTGCCAAAGTCTTCATCCAGAGGGATTATACCAACGGCACTGTGTGCCAGTTCCAAACCAAGTTCCCCTTTGAGCTGGAGTCCCGGGTAGGACGCACCTCCTCACTGTCCTTCAGAATGACTTGTTCATTCACAGTATTGCACTGATTTATGGCAACTTCATGTGTCTATTACATCCATAAGCTGGTTTAAGGGCCACTCCAACAAATAAGTGGATTTTTTAATTTATTTAATTATGGGTCTCCATGTGAAAGTTAATGAAGAAAGAATAATAAACAGAGCTGTATGTTAACTTGTTTGTACATAGCACTGGTGCTACTGAAATTGGCTACAAAATGAAAGCATCACGGCGGCAAGGAGCTGATGAAAATACAGTTCAAACAGTCAATTTCCATGACAATATATTAGTAGTATGTATTTATTGTTATTATTTAGGCATATAGCAGGGCGTGGGAAACGGTTGTGTTGAGGGTGCTACAGCACCTCCCAAAATCCGGTACTAGAGAGACTATAAACTAATAAAAAAAAGTATGTTTAAACTTTTGTGTCTCCCCTTTTTTCTGGCTATATAATATAATGTAAGTGCAAGTATGTGTGGTGGGACAGAGGGATTGCTTTGTTTATATCTATAATAGTCCTTGAAGAGATTCCTCGTGACGAAGATTATATTGCGCATGTGGAAACAGAATATTTTTCAAATGTCCCACTAAATCCATCCGCTCTATAGACTAGGACAGCGATGTGCCTTACACACACACTCACTCACTCACTCACTCACTCACTCACTCACTCACTCACTCACTCACTCACTCACTCAAACTAACTGCCCCACATACATTTATCAAACAGGTGCTCGCAGCATTTCCATACATATTCAGAAGATAAGGGTTCATAGACTTGTTTAATAATCAGCTTGCAGTTCACACTAATTCATTTGTGCAGATACCTAACATTCTTGTCAGCTCCGCATCGAGTAGCTGCAGAGTGTACAATCTGCACACAGCACAGACCTGTGGGAGGAAACCCATGTCGCTTTCTGGCATAACTTTACTAACTGTGTGTGTATATATATATATAAATAGAGACACTGCTGACATGAAGCGTTTATCCTAGCCAACTATCTAGTGTTTACCACATTAATTTTCCTAGACTGCGACTAATGTGTAGTTTGGTAATTAACTGAAAATATTCTACACTTCTTAACGGGTGGTTGTGTCTGGGGGATTCAACTCGGTGGGTCGTAGACGGTCATTCGGTGTGGGAGGATCCAAAGTACGTCTCCATGGTTGGCCCTCGGTTGGCTTCTAAAGGCCTGGGGTGAAGGTGGGTCACCTTGCCATGGACTTTGTGTTCGCTGCGCTCCCTCTCCAGGCTCCCAGACCGACGATCCTCTGCCTCCACCGATTTCACCGGGCCCACCTTGAAACCCGGACATCATGTCTGGTTTATCATACTTTGTGGGTGTCACTATTTTAAGAGCAGGCACCGGCAATGATGCAGATTCGGGAGAGCGGGTCGCTAAGACTCGACAGCTTCTAATGCCACATTAAAAAAGGTGCCAGCCAAAAAACTGTTCAGAGTTTGAAGGACAGAAGGCTTTGGCTTTTAAATGCATAACCACATGAAAAGAGCAGCCTCAGAACACTTAAACCGCTCACTGGGGGTTTATTGGCACTTCCCTCTTGATTGGGTGGTCTCCAATGTTTTCCGGTAGGATTCAGTTCACACAGACGCACTGAACTGCTGGACGAATGAAGAATGTTCCCCCTTTGGGAGGGTAACGGCTCAAGTATCCTATCAAACTGTCTTCCCGTGTATATTTGTGAATGTTTTATTGTAATCCTAGTTCAAGAAATATGCAGTATTATGCCAAGCTGTTCAGTGGCTTCAATTTTTCATTTAGGTCTCCAGAGTTCCTTTTAGCCAACATTTCTTGGTTTTACCGTGCACTTCAGCTTTTGAGTTGCACGTTGTAATATCATTATTCTTGCACATAATCATCAGAGGCTGTGGACTTTATTATTTTTGGTAGTTTGTTCCTTTTTTAAATGCTTTTGGAGAATTGCACCAAGGAACTTGGAAAGTTCTTAATGTAATTTGGCAGCGAGATTGCCAAAGCATTCAAAAGAGTTTTGTTAATTTCTGACTAACAGTCTTCACTAACCTTCTGTCTAATATTTATTTCCTCGTTTCACATCATCATTCATATTCAGTGATGGTTACAATTAAACCCTTGTATAGGTAAGGTATTCTAAAAACTTTAGAACAATTATTTTCAGGAAAAAGAAAAACAACGGCTGTCGTTGGACTCTTGACAATGATTGGACAGACTAGCTAATTGCCTCCCTGCCTACCTGCGCACACTCATTGAGCATTACCAGAGTTTTCCATAAGCTGCTAGCTTGACTTGCTAGCTGCAATTATTAACGACTAGCCATGTTTGTTCGTATTGATAATTTGGGGAAGTGGCTTCGGGGGATTCAGAAATTTCTGCGATAACTTGAATTAGAAAAGAGTTGGCAACACTAGCCTGGGTTATTCTGTTTAATATTTTTTTTTTATCTAGCTTGCTCTTGCTGGTTTCTCCAATGTCTTCCCATGCTTTAGGATAAAACTCATCCTCACATGAATTTGTCAGCCCTGTTAAACTTGCACTCATAACATTTTTGGAAAGCTAGATATAATGGAAAATCGTTCACACGGCGGAATGTAGTTTGAATCAACAACTTTGAATTAGGAAAATTAGAAGGAAAACAAAGGCTCTTAATGTTGGTAATCAAACACGTCTTAGATCACTGATGTGTTGGAGCTTGCGGTTGCATTCCTCTGTCACAAGGGAGCAGAACATTGGAGGGCTTAGAGTGCCTCAGGAGGCCCTCACAGGCTCCACTTCTGATCTTGAGGCTCCTTCTTTTCCCCCTGAGTATTATCACCAGATCCATTCTGGACACCAGCGTGGAACTCCTTTCAACAACCCAGTCAAAACACCAGAAGAGTCCAGAACTTCTTCACCCTCCATTGATTGTCCCCGCATCGAGCCTTGACTTGAGGAATTTGTGAGAAAAACTGATTTGATTTATCAGCCAGTGATGGTTACTGTTGGAAGCGTTCTGCAGAGCATCAGAGATATGTCTTTATCGTAGTCACGGTGGGTCACAGCCAAGGAAAAATCCTGGATTGTCCCTCTGTATGTGTCTTGTTTACAGTATGTTTGCCCCGTCAGTTTATTAAGTGAAATCATTCACAGAGCATTTTGCCAAGGAATCCCAGTAATTTCTGTTGGTGTTTCCAGCAATCCCATGATGTATGACCAGAACAAAAAAATACACCTCATTTATCTAAAGATGGAACAAATGGGGGAAAACAATCTGGTGCTAAGTTTCCCCTCGAATATCCCAACGGAGACAGAAAGCTCTCAAACACTTCCAGTCCTGATCTACATTTGGCTCTGTGTCCAAAGTTTTTCATCCCTTTGATCCATATTTATGTTTCATATATTTCAGATCGACAAGCAGCAGTTTGAGGAGACGGTACAAACACTGAATAATCTGTACGCCGAAGCGGAGAAGCTGGGAAGCCAGTCATACATTGAAGGCTGTCTGGCCTGCCTCACAGCATACATCATCTTCCTCTGTATGGAGACTCACTATGAGAAGGTAAGAGGCACTTTATGCCTTTATCCAGCGTTGTCAACG
>CM070094.1:6188721-6318721 GCA_036178185.1 Liparis tanakae | reverse complement strand
CTAGAGATCGAGACCATAAACTCGCATAAAGACCCATATTTTCGACACGAATACAGCGAATCGAAAAATTTGCCTTAAATTGAAATATTTCATCTTTGCCGAAAAATTCAGCCAACGTTGAAACGCGAAAGCCAATCAGCATAGAAATGCTACACTTGTGATCACTGACATTTTGCCTTTGGTGAATCTAACTGTCTATATATATATATATATATATATATATATATATATATATATATATATATATATATATATATGATATTTACGCTATGAACCCCAAACACGAGGGCGTCAGATGTTCCCACGTTTGTTGGAACAAACAGTTAACCCCAAATTAAACAAATATATACATTTTTCCCTCTTACCTGTAGTGCGATTTATCAATCTAGGTCATTTTGGAGAAATCGCCCGTTTTAGGATACACTGAGCACCTATCTTCTCTTATTTTTCTACCTATAGATAAATTCTCATCTCTCCATCACACATTATTACCTCTGCTTCCTCCCCAGAGTCTTTGTTACTTCACGTCTCATAGGGTCCATTGGACCTGGCTGGGTCTGATGTTTTTGCACATGAAGACCGATACTTAACGCACTACCTCCGCTAGGCCGAAGCGTCCGTTTTTATTCGTGATAGTGGCCGACATCTGTGTGTGAATTACATTGCTCATCTCCTCCTCCCCCCCTCCCCCTCCACCCTCTCTCCAGGGCCTTAGAGCGAAGCGGTTCACAAACAGGTAAGTAGGTCATTGCACAGCTGAAGCTGCATATCCCTCAGCGCGCGTTGCCACCCTGAAGGTTGCTCCTCTGAGGCCCGTCGCTTTCGACAGGAAACGAGATCGGTGTGCCGAGTGACCCATTCTTTCTCCACCACCATCTCGTCCTGCCTTAAATCAATCGTCACAGGGGGAAAATGGTGTCTTGCTTGCTGGAGGATTCATTTATGTCATTATATTACTTATCTGGCTATTCTACTCGAGTCCTGTCTGTATCAAGAGCTTTCTTCTTCTTCTCGGCCATCACTCTTGCCTCCTCTCCAGTCGTTGGTCTCAATCCATTTTTTGACGTAACCATTTTTTTCTGGCTGCTCTCATAGCAGACTGCAATTCAATTTAATAAAGTCTATCTTACTATTTAACTGCTGAGTTGATTTTAAGAGGGTTCCCTTGACATTTCACCTCAAGAAGGAGTGCCCCATAGTCTCCTATAAGGACATGCACACTGTGAGAAAACTAGGTTTAATGGCGGTCCTAGCGATCGTGGTTATGTATTACAGTGAGTTTACAAGTTGGAAGGTCAAGACAAATAACTATGGATTATGACAGGGGGGTCTAAACTTTTTGCAACAAGGTCCAATTGATAAAGTAAAGGGCCAATAGTTCCGTTAGACATTTTTTAAACCATAAAAGTTACATGCAAATGTGATCAAACAATTTATTTTTACTGTCACAATTACTTTTATTTTTAAAATATTATACGACCGTTTAGTTGAATAAAACAACCTGACATTACTTATGTTGTAATCTGGCGCTATAGAGAACATTCCAGTGGGGCGGACCCCCACCCTGTTCTAATGGGGAAACACTAGTAATTCCCACCGTTCCTGAAAGCGGCGGCCCTCACTGTCAACTTTTCTCCTTTTTTTTTGCCGTCGCCATGGCAAATAGGTTTCGAGAAGGGTTCACGCCACGGATGCAGAGCCAGATACATTAGAAAGGAGGTATTACGTCTTTCAAGTTTTTAGGATTTATTTATTTCGACAGATCTGGCGGGCCAGAAATAACACATTATATGACCGATGTTGCGGGCCGTATGAAATCTGACCGTGGGCCGGACTTTGGACATGCCTGGATTATGTGATATCAAATGAATGACAGTATGCATTATACACATGTATCAATTGGAATTATGGGATCTATTAATACATCAAGCCCTCACTAAATAAACTAATGTAAGTAGGGACACTGGAGCAGATTAGAGGACACATTAAGGCCTGAGGACTCCTCAGGAATGTGGACAGGGGGTTGGTTTGACCAACATCTAACATAGAGAAAGTGATGAGGAACAACAGAACGAAGTATTGTCCAATCAATGGACTCGAGGAGGAGGAATGGGGGTTTGACTTTAAATAATCCTACAAGGCTGGAAAATTTAATTTAATAATGTACTAATCCTCTGATGGTAAAGTCTGAAGTATTGAAGCAACTTAGTAAATAACTGTATGAATCCATTGGGAGCATTCAGGAAAAAAAAGAAGAAAAAGGAAATAATAAACTGCAGGCCGCAGTGGAATATGAAGCTCTGAGGTTCCAGCTACACCACACTGATGGGAACGTATGGTAATTTGGCATGATTTACATAGTAATAGGCCAACCCTCACTCTATAGACCTGGGGGTGGGTCAGCCAAGTGATCACTTGATTGACAGGTGGATGGAAGACAAGTAAACAGTTGAGCCCCTGGTGATTGGGGTTGTGGAGTATTTTAAGTCCTTTTTTAAGGACTGCATTTTAAATCCACTGGAAATAATGATATAATATAAATCTCTCTATATCTCTCTGGAGATTATGAGTTATGGATAATCTGATGCTGTTATTTACTAGATCTCATACTGTACATATTGTGGAAAACGCTAAAAGCCTTGATTGTAAGAAGTTGTTTCTCATGCACAGAAGAATATTACTAATAGAATAATTCTAACCATTTAATATTGCCTTGGTCTTTTAAACCGTTTTTTAATCCATATAATTCCTTTTCTCTCAGGAGACATTACAGCTGCTTCAATGCTATTATGGGAAACATGCAAACCAAATCGGCGTCATAGCAGCATCTGCACAGATCTGAGTCTATTTTAGTTCAAGCGGGCTTGCAGGGTGAGTGGAGGGGAGGGGGGGAGGGCTCTACATGTGCGTCACCATCTCGTCAGACGTCTAAAAACAGCAAGCTGCGAGCGCGTGAACGACGCCCGTGAAGCGACTCCCTGAGCAGTCCTGCTCATCGCGATGGAAACTCTGCCTCACGTGTTCAGTGTTGTTCTGGTTTCACAGGGAGCCCTGAGCGTGGAGGGCGGACGGTTTGACGCCGCGTGATGATGAATGTGATGGATTAAAGTTTGGATTCAAGGTGCTCGGTTGTATGAACTGAGCTCCTACCAACTGGGATGTCGTACGGGTACCAAGACTCCCAGAGTATGGATTTGAAATTGAGCTGTTTATCTTGCATTGGACTTTGAAGGTTTTGGTTTCTGAGTCAGGAGCGTTTTGTAGCATCCAAAGAAAGGGGGGGCCTAAGCCCCCAAGGGGAGTGGCATGCTAGGGTATGTTTGTGCCGCACTTTTTAGAGAATATACCATTCAATGGAAAAAAATATACGAATGATATATTACAGTTTTTCTCGATTGCTTTGGCTCAATTCTTGAAACAGAAATTACATTCTCAAAACTTTTAGTGCATTTGGTAAAATAGTCTATATGGTTCAGCACAACTATATAGATCACCTTCAAAAGGTGATGTCTCACCCAAAACAGTTAACTCAAGCTTCAAACCCAAATACGTTTCTCATACAAATAGTCAGTGACCCCAAAATGAAAACTTCCTTCTCGATTGTTGTGGCTCATCTCTCAAAATAACCTGGATGGTTTAGCAAAACACTATGGCACCCCTGTAAAAGGTCATATCTCTCCCAAAACATACAACTCATCAGTCAAAACTAAGTCCTTTTCTCATACAAATAGTCAGTGCCCCCAAAATTAAAAGTCCCTTTGTCATTGGTTAAACACTGCAGGTCAAAATGTTTAGATGTTTTTTCAGTATGGCAGTGGACCATAGAAATATCCCTCATGTGCACAGTTCAATCTTGGCTTAGTCCTTTGACACTGAATGGTTACTGTAGTAGATGTTTTCTTTCCAGAATACTACGTGTATCAAACAGAAAAAGATTAATTCAAGAGGAGCCAACCAGGTCTCACATCACATACTGTATTGCACTTACTGTATACTGCCATGGAAATTGTAACAGTAATTGTTACAGTTAAAGTTCCAGTAATTGCAAAACAGAAACAGAATATGTGTACAGCAAAAAATAGTGTCAAACAAAAAGCACATCAAAAATAAAATTAAGTATAGCCTACACTACTGTAACAAAACATAGAGTAGGAAAGTACAGCAACGCTGGAGTTCAAAGCTGGAGTTCATCCTCACTCTCCTGCTCATCCTAGCGCTCACGTCTGTCTGGCCACAGATCTTCGTCTTCCTCGGCCTCTTCCCCCTTCTCCACCACCAGACACCCTTGCTCCTCTTCCTCTTCTTCTTCCTCCTCTTCCTCGAAGAGGCAGTTGCCCTTGTTTGTTTACCTGGCCAGGTGCTTACATGTTCATACTGTAAACTGTACTGAACTTTGTCAAGCCCTAGATATTTGATGGAAGCATTTATACTCGTGGATAGCACCTGTCAGCTGACTAACATTTCTGTGATTGATAATCGGATGTGAGAAACTCGCCCTTGATCAGTAAAGTTCTAGTTGCGCCTGAAAATAAAGCCGATGATCCAAGAGATGCATATTACAGAATATACCATGGTGTTTTTCATGGTATTATTTGCCTGAACGATTTTGATAGTGGAGTGAACTATTGTGAAGGTGATGATGTAAACAAGGAAATGATGCCAAGATGTTTTGCTGAGAACAACCATTTGACTGAGAAACAACATTCAGTTCAGACCAGCAAGATGTATTCAATCGGTAATGTGGCTAACTGAAGGCACTTGTACCCAACCGTTTGCACAGATGTGCTAAATCATTTGAAATGTGTGCAAGCTGTCGAACATTTTATTAAAATAATTGCAATTTGATTAAAGGATTGATGAATTCCAATCTGTTGTGAACAAGTGCCCAGTGGTTTGGAGGTTTGCACGAGTCGTTTTGAGAATGTCATTTCTGTTTCAAGAATTGAGCCAAATCAATCGAGATAAACTGTAATGCAAAGAAAAGAGGGATGTCAATAGTTATTTCTTGTATTTACAATGTGCTCCTTCACACTCTCGCTTACTGGAGATAGTTTTTAACAAAATAGCTAGCCAGCAATTTTGTTAGAAAGCCACTTCAGCAGCCTCCCCAAGGTCCTAGTGCCCTGGGATTAAGTATGATGTCTATTGGATTGTAATTTGAAGGGAGAGAAAACATACAAACTAGAACACACGTACATATGTAGCATGTTAGAGTCATAAATAACATGTACATGAAAGAAACAATAGTTTATTTAATAACATCACACAAAAAAACTAATAAAGACAATAATGCTGAAGCCCCCCTAAAATAGGCCTAACGACGCCCCTGAGTTCAGGACTATTTAACTCTTAGAAAAATATACTTGGAAATTATTTTTTCGGCTGAATTTGATTGAGAAATACTTTGAGGGGGCTTGTAGCAATACCGAAATAAAGTCATGTAATTAGTATGTACGGTATATATCCCACAAAAACAATCTTCATGTAACCCGCATAATTGCAAACCAGGAAGTATAAAACGACAAACTGGGCATAGGAAGGAGGTCCATGGAAATGGGTGGGTCCAATAACACAGGACTTTCACCCAGAAAACTGTGTTTGAGTCCTTTGAAAAAAAACATTATTTTGAAAATATATAGGGGAATTGGAGCTTTTTGTTGAATGTACGTAAGAGAACACACAAGAATACGTTAAACACTTCGGTACGTCTCCAAATGCTACCTTCATTTGTGAGCGAGGCAATTTATTCAGTCAAGTTCCAATCAGTGTTTTCAGATCATGTGACATACATAAATATTACTTTACGTCTCTCTCCTCATCTCTTCTTTCTCATTGTGGAGAAGTCCCGCTGACATTGGTAATGGTCTTCCAAAGCATTTTCAAGGATTTGATAGTAAATCGAGGACATGAAATAGTGCCGAGAGGTTAAATATATCAAACATATATACAATATAAAATGAAATAATACTCATTTGTTTTCCAATAGACAGTGATTGTCCAGGTCCTGGAGGTTGACACTTAGACCTGTTTGGATGTCACTGGCAGCTGGCGTGTGTTGTCTTTAAGCATCAGGAACTTTTGTTTAAGTCTATTAAATATAAATTACGCTTTATTATTATAGTCTCAGACAGCAAACAGCTGAAGTGAACCACTTCCCTGCAGATGTTTGGAGGTTGTTTAAAGTCACTGGGACTTTTAGGCACCTGCTCAAGCGTACACCATTAAACTATAGATTGCACTTCATCACAACTTCATTCCTGGCATGCATTCAACGTTCCATATCGATGATGTAAACGCGTATTAGTACGAAAGGATCCAAGGTTGAAATATCTCTTTTAAATCAATGAAGGGCAAACAGATTTCAGCCGCTTAATCACTCAAAATTACTGTTATCGAAAGACTGAACACCAAGCGCTTGTAACTAAGCACAGTTAAGCATTATCCAGTGATAGGGGGTTGACGATTCAACCGTAGTCTGCATGTTTTGGTGTGTGGATGGACGTTTTGAAGCCTTTAGTTTGACAATTTGGCCCCACCATCTTGGCTTTTTTGTAACCAGTGCCAATATTTGGAATGCGGAGGATTGACAAAGAGACGACGTATGGTGGTGGCAGCAGCCTATCAATCACAGTAAGCCCGCCCTAAGGCATATTCAAGGTCTATTTGACTCTAAATGGACCATCATTTACTTACTGAACATCATGCTGTATTGAAGAAGACCTGAAACTTGAGATCGAGACCATAAACTCGCATAAAGACCCATATTTTCGCCCGGCGACACGAATATAGCGAATCGAAAAATTTGCCTTAAATTGAAATATTTCATCTTTGCCGAAAAATTCAGCCAACGTTGAAACGCGAAAGCCAATCAGCATAGAAATGCTACACTTGTGATCACTGACATTTTGCCTTTGGTGAATCTAACTGTCTATATATATATATATATATGATATTTACGCTATGAACCCCAAACACGAGGGCGTCAGATGTTCCCACGTTTGTTGGATTTCCTCAACAAGTATGGACAGAACTAGTGGTTAATTCTTTCATGGTGGATAGCGGAAGTGATAACTGTTTCCACGGACTAAAAATACTCCAGCCTCCTCTAAGGCGCGAATGATGCGAATAAACCACAACTTGTCGGGCGGGTAAAGGTTTTTTGGTGTGAACGCAGCATAATGCTAGAGCACTTCTAAATACGTGCAAGGTAACGATGACTACACCCACACCTTATATACGGTCTATGGTTGGAAGTCACACGTTCGCCACTCCAAAAGAGGACGTTCTCGCTCTTTATACTGTGTTGGGAGGGTTGACATTGGAGTGAGTTAAAAAGCTGTCTACATACAGACGCCGAAGGGAGCTTTGGCGCGTCAATATCAGATGCCGAGAGGCATTGGCAAAACATCAGTTTTTGGCAAGTTGGAAGTAAGAATAAACTCGGCAAACAAACTTAAATTGCATATTTTGCCTTGGAGACGTCAACCAAATCCTGTATGGGTATCAATGACAACATGGGTTCTTCATTGCTTCCCCTGACCCTTTTTTCACCTTTCGAAGTACCAAGATTGGATTCTGTGCATTGCAAATCTTATCTTGTGTTTCTTGCTATACCCCAGACGGGACACGCATCTGTTCTCGTAGCCGTGTTTGCTGGCAGCTCGATGACATGCCTGGATATTTAGGTCAACACGATCTATAGTGAGCGTCTCTTGAGAGACGGGCAGGAGGAGACTCGACACTCGCTAATGAGAGGCCTGCCTAATTCTCTTGGCAAATACCCGTCACGCGGGGAGATTGACAGAGACACTTGCAGAAATAGCCACAACACTTCAGAAAAGTTCACTGCAGAGTTATAGAGTTATTAGAGTTATGAAGTAGAGAAACATATTGCCTTGTTCAAAACTTACAAGTAAGGCAATTACAGTAACTACGATAACATTTATCAAACAGATGAGTCTCTTGCGGAACCTAATGTAAATCATATCAATAAGTTTGGTAACATGATTATTTTAGAATGGTTGTCATTATTTCCCATTCATGAGTAAAGGATATATTCAAAACTGAGGAGGTCGAGTACATCACATGAGCATTATTCAACAACAACGTTAGGAGTAAGAAAAAGTCTTGGTGGTTTGGCAATATTGTTGTTGTAGCATCCATGCCAATAAATTATATTGAATTGGAGAGAGAGAGAGAGAGAGAGAGAGAGAGAGAGAGAGAGAGAGAGTTGCATTGACATTGACAGCTCACTGACTTTCTGCCAGAAGGCTTTCTCCAATTATCCAGACAATAGCGAACACCATCAGCACACACCGGCAGCATCCTGCGTCTCAGTTTATCCGTCTGTGCGCGTGTTGTTCTTCAGCCCACTCATGATCCTCTCCCACCCCCAACCGTCCTTCTTGGTCCCCTGCCCATCTTGTTGCCCTCCAATCACATCGCTCGCCGTGACTGTCAAATGGCAACAAACTGTAGGTGTTGGGAGCGTTGGCAGGGTCCCAATCCATCGCCGGGAGGTGTCGGCTCTCGTGTCGGATAAGAAGGGGGAGGGGTTCGAAAGAGGAAGGGGATGGGGTGGGAAGTTGTATTTAAATGGCTAACCCGTGGTGTTCATTCCCAACCCGCTGAGTTATGGAGATTGGATTGGACGGCAGTTGTCCTTGAGGAAGGTCAGAATCGTAACGAGACAGAATATAAAATCAGCTTTAATGTGCAGATGAGAAGATGAGGTTCCATCAGCGTGATGTGGAGACAGATAAAATGGTGTGGCCTGAGAAAACACCGGGTGTTGGAACCAATGGGTAACCGTTTGGGACCGGAACAGAAAAATGTAGTCCAATACAGTTCATTTACATGATTAAAACATAATTTCGCACATCGATATTCTTATTTGACAGGATGGATAATAAATGTAAAAAAATGCACCCATAAAATGAATAGATAAAAGTGAAATGACCCATCTGTAATCCATTATCCGTCACCGCTTTTCTTATCCAGGGTCATGGGGGCACACGCTGGAGGGTGGGGGGAAGGGGTGGAGGGTACGGGTCACCAGGCAATCATACATCTAATACATTATCAAGCAGCACTGTTGCTGCTTATAGTCCCAGTCTCATGCGGGCCGAGTCGAGCCAAGTCGGGCCAAATGCTCCCACGACTCTCGGAGCAGGTTGCGATGGCGTGTTGGCGTCCGTGACCGATCCACGGTGCCGCGAGACTCATGGGAACAGGTATAAAGTGTATGTGTGTGTGTGTGTGTTTGTTTTCAGCCATCAGTCATCAGTACTTTTGTATCTTCAGACCGGATCTTTGTGGTTTGAAGTTTTCTCTCCTGCGACCCCTGTTTGCACTTTTGTGTTTTACTCTTAGTCTTTCTGCCGTAAAGGAGTTACGTAAGTTACTGCTCAATAAACCCAATGTATCCTCCTTCAGCTGCTTAACAGGTTATACTGGTACTAACAAAATGACAGAGGACTTGTATTGGGAATAATTAAAGTAAAACCACGTGTATGACCAAATGATTTGAACTTTTTCGCGAGCGACTATTTCACTTTTACTGCAGGAATAAAGAGTAGAAGCAGAACCAATCCTGCAAAGAGCAAACATGAGAGATCTGATTGGTTCCAGTTTTTCTGGGCGCAGTGTGGTGTTTTCTATGTATTCACCACACGAGCCGGCTTTTAGCTTTGAACGTCGTGACTCTCTGAGCGCTTGTCAACGGAGGATGAAATAAAGCCGGAGGCTGAATGGCGCGGATCCAGGAAAAAAGGGCCATCAAGTTCATCTCCTGGGTAGGACACCCTAAAATATTTGTGTGTCGGACACTGTTATGAGTTTTGAGGGAAAAACATTGCATATTGCATTTGTGTTCATATTCTTTATTTACAGCAGGATACAAATTAAAAAGAATGTAAATGGTAGCGTTTTTAATTTAACACGTAATGTTGGCATGGAGAAAGACGAGCACAGCAAACTTTATTGATATTGCACATTTCATACCAGTTGGAAGCATAATGTGCCACATCACTGGTGAGGAAACAAACAAGATCGAGGTCTTAACTTTATTGATAGTATTAACAAAAAACATTAGCGATAAGTAAGCACAAATTAAAACAGTCACATAAATGAGAAGCGTGAAAAACGATCGAGATGTAGAAATACAAATCTGAAGAATCAAGACCAGCAATCATCCAGCGAGA
This sequence comes from Liparis tanakae, assembly GCA_036178185.1. NCBI lineage: Eukaryota > Metazoa > Chordata > Actinopteri > Perciformes > Liparidae > Liparis > Liparis tanakae. The sequence continues at coordinate 6,308,519 of CM070094.1, read as the reverse complement.
GTCTATGAGAGAAGTAAATACAATAAATTAGCTAGAATAATTACATTAATCATTTATTTTTAAACAGGTCAAATTAGAATGAGACACTTGTTTAAATACCCCTTCCCAAAAAAACGATTTAAATATTTCGTACCCTTTCATAACCCTTTTCATAATGTTTAGGAATGTTTTATTCCAAAAAGTTTAATTTTGAAAGCTATTAAAAACACGATCGATTTACTATCAGAGATTATGGAAGGTCTAAAGTTCTCTTTATTTTAGCAGCTTTTCTCTCCTCATCTTCTTACGCACCTTTGTCATGAATCATATTTTTGGGGTTTTTGGTTTGGAAGCCTGTCGCTTTCTCCTGTGGTGCAGAACCAAGGGAAATGTATCAAAATGAATCACACAAATTCAACTCTAGGGCCATTAGAATTCTCTATCGAATGTAAGTGTGCCTACTACCAACTATGCCATGGTCCTGTTGATGCTCCGCTTACTCCTCCTCTCTACCTCCATCTGCCTGATGGATCATCGAGGTCTCCATCGTGGAATATGCCTACTATGAACTGTTCATAAACTGTCATATTCATTGAATGTGTTTTAACTCTAATCTGTCCTTCTGGTCACATGACATCTATTGCACCTGTCCATCCTGGAGAGGGATCCTCCTCTGTTGCTCTCCTGAAGGTTTCTTCCCTTTTTCCCCTTGAACGGTTATTTGGGAGTTTTTCCTGATCCGATGTGAGGTTCCGGGACAGGGATGTCTATGTGTACAGATTGTAAAGCACTCTGAGACACATTGGTAATTTCTGAGAATGGGCTATACAAATCATTTGTATTGATGTTTTAGGTTTTTGCTGTAGTGTCGTCTTCGTAATCCGTATCTTGCGATTAAGGCAGGGTATTGTATCAAAGTAATAATTTGGATATAGTTACACTATTTCATTAAACCATTCACTTCAGTTTATATTATATAGCCTGATATCACAAATTAAGAATTTGCCTCAGAGGGCTTTACAATCTGTACACATACGACATCCCTGGCTTTTCACCTCGCATTGGATCAAGAAAAACTCCCAAGAAATAGAAAAAAGGAGGCAGGAGGCATCAGACACATGATGTCATGAAGTCACAAAAATTCCGGGGAGGAAGCAGAGTTAATAATGTTCAATGGGGAGATATAAATTCATCCATAAGTAGAGAGAGAAAGGGAGATAGGTGCTCAGTGTATTCTAAAATGTCCCCCAGCAGCCTATACGCCTATAGCAACATATCTATGGACCTAGGTGAACCTAATTAAGCCCTATCTGAATCAGGTGTTGCCCTGGTCCAGCTGATTCTTGCTGCTGAGTGATTTCACAAGACCTGCCATTTTATTGCTGGCCATTTCTAGCCTTTTCATTTTGGGCACCAGCGTTTTATTCTTTTGGTAGCGACCCCAGAGTTCTGCTGCTTCCATAACAGATATCAGTGTGACAGACATTTCTATAGCAGTCACTTCCCTAGGGGCTTGCTGGGCTCTCGGTCCAACACGCCGAGGAGTGTTAACATTACCAAAACACAGAATGACAGTGAATGCGTGTCGGCAGGTATGATGTTCTATCGGGAGGACGGATACGACGGCCCAGTTTATTGGAACGCTTCTAGAACATTGAGGCCTGGGTACTGGTAGAGACGCTCAGCTCGAGTATCAAACGGGTGACATGCTGCAGCTTCTCAGGCAGCACCGCGGTTCAGGCTTCAGCCTTTTGGACCCAACCCATGCAGGGGTTAAACTCCGACAATAGCAATGGTTTACTTTAGGAGTGGAATGCTTAAGGTGCGTTCACACCAAAAGCGATGCGATTTTTTCGCCGAATCCCATGAAAAGTCAACGTACAGACGCAATATATTTCTGGGCGGTGCGTTTGGGCCGATGCGTTTTGATTTTCGCCCCAAGTTGAAATATTTCAACTTTGATGCGGTAATCTCGCAACTCGGGCCAATCAGCTCTCGAGTTGCTCCGCGTGTCATCGCTGTTGAATCATAACAAGATGAACAATGATGTTATGAACACAATAACATATTATATATAACAATGTTATGAACACAATAACAGCGTTTAGATGTTCCGCTCTCGTAGCGCTGGAAGCGGAAGTCTTTCAACTGAACAGTAACTTCATCGGTGAAAGCGAACGGTGGGTCATGAACCCAAACACGAGGGCGTTAGTGTGTCGGATGTCCACAACAATTATAAAGCAGAACTAGTGGTTAGTTATTCCATGGTGGATGAAGGAAATGATAACGGTCTTTATGGAGACGAGATAAGCCCCGCCCCTCGCGAAGCGTTTCAACGCTTATGGCGTGAACACGTCTTTGAGTACTATGAAAAGCGCTATAGAAATTGTATGTATTATTATTATTAAATGGAGTGAGTAAACTCACGCGTTTTGGGCGATGCGAAATACCGCGTCGCTTTTGGTGTGAACGCACCTTTAGTCTTATTCCAGTATGTTCCAGCCTGATTTAAGCATTACACACAGACATACATTCACAGGAGCTTTCCATTACCGTGCTCTCCCCCAGTGTTCATTGCATTTTACAGCCCTGTGTACATCCCATAGCCGCGTGGTATATAACAGCCATAAACTTGTTTTATCATGGGAGAGTTGTTGTTCATGGCCACAGAGTACAATCATGCCAATGCTTACTCCCCCTGCACGATACACACATAGCATTTCCATATATATCATTATTTTTGCGCCGGTTGTTATTGCCTGTATGGGATTTGTAGTAGTTTCCAATGCTGATGTTGTAATTTCTTCACACAACGTGTGAAGAATGGAAAGAACAGGAACACCTCCAGATGTACCGGTTTCACCCAGTATCAACCACAGGTTCATATTATTTATCTCTTGACGCATATCAGACGTGCTAATTACTAATATGCTGACTAATTGCAGTTGTTTTAATTCAAAAGAAGTGTTTTAATTAACGGTCTCTAATAAATATTTCACATAATATCATAGCAATCATGTTCTGTACATACCAACTGGAATAGCATGAAGTGGAACAGATTGATGAGACAGTCAGTCTGTAATGGATTGGGGTTGAAAAGCAATAAAGTAATATAAAAATTTAAATGTAACATCAGCATAAGTCCATTTGCCTCTCCAAGTAAGTCTGTCTATATTATGTGGAAAGGAAATGGCTCTCAGGCTTCTTCCCAATCCTGAGAATAATTATAGACGCATGAATAATCTCATGGATAATAAATAACAGTAAATACTGTAGGGTATTGTCCTGTGAGTGATTGATTTTAAACCTCTACTGTCCAATGCATGCATTGACTTTGACCGTTGGCATATATTTAAAAATTGAGTGTCAAAAATACGCTTTACATTTATAAAAAAATATTAATACTGAACGCCTGAGATTACTGAACCATATTTTACAGATTTCACAAAGATTCACTTTGTGAAATAGAGTTTCTGTTTAATTGATAGGACCCATTAGAAATAAATTGTTTGTTCAATGCTTTGGAGTAAACCAAGAACTCTACATTCAGAGTATCGATTTTTGTAATGCTTGGAAAAAAACGTCATATTCATTGACCAACGGCCAACCGACAGATTTCACCAGAAGACATGTCTTTATTTCAGCTTCAGAAACTTCCTCCGGGGTTGATGATGGATGTATAAAGAGAACTGAACTAAAGAATTCTGATGATACTACCTTTAACCGACAATCACTCATATGAACCTTTAGGACATTTGAGTGACTTGTCCAAGTTTATTTCCATTCAAAATAATGATCTGCATTTTTACAGGCCTCTCTTTCCGAAGGTCAAAGACCTCAAGTGACGAACCCCCGAATAGCGTCCCAGCACAGAGCTCTTCCTGTGGACTCAAGGTTCACGGACCAGTCGGGTTAGACCGAGGGAAGCCACGTGAAGACTTTGAAGATTCTGCAGCCCACCCAGGACCCTACCAGGTTCTGTCTACTGGTTGTATAGCGGGTTAGGGTTAGGGTTTGATTGAGTGTCTGCCAATGGAGGTTAAAGGTATGCAGCTTTCCTGGGGAGGTGCAAGAGGAGTGCTTCTGGTGCCCTTTTTCTCTCCCCTCCATCCCTGGACACCTGTGTTAAGTTGCCTGCTGAGCCCAGTCTGTCTGCTATAACTCCTTCTCATTACTCTATACACAGAAAAATAATGGTTCTTTAAAAGGCTTTGTACGAAGAACCGTTATCTACTGAAGTTCCATTATTTCCTTTGTGGCATCATTAAAGGCTATTTGAAGAACTCTTTAAGGAAAAGGTTCTTTAAAGAACCCTGGTTTGAAAGGTTCTTCTTAGAACCAAAAATAGTTATTCTATGGCATCACTCTGAAGAACCATTTTCGGTTCCATTTTGCAACTTAATTTTCTGTGTGTACCTGAGCGTGGGTGGTCAGTAACAGCTGATCAGCAGTATCACGCCCGTCAACATTTGAAAAGTGCATACCACTACTAAATTACAAGCGGCACTCATTAGCAACTTCAGACATACAAAAAATAATTAAAGATCGGAAAAGATGGCAGTGTTCTTGTGGGCATTGAATGTCGTTTGATTTCAACTGCAGCCACCGTCTCTTCTGTGTGATGCTCACACCTTTTTGCGGCATAGTGGATTCTTTGTGTTCTAAGTAAAAATCCCTGCGGTGTGAGACTGTGTTCGCACCAGGTTGGTGTGCAACTGTCATCGTTGACGAGCGTGGGAGCCTCACACTGTCAGTAACATTTCTTTGTTTTTTAAATAATAATAAAAACAGCCGGCATGGCACAGACGCGAATGGTTTGGATTGCCGCAAATTTTCATTTGCATTGAGATGCTCCGCCGTCGGTGAATCTAACTGGCCACTGCTATTCTAATAGCGCTGGAAGCAGCAGTCATTGGGGACAGTCACCGAGCTGTGTGAGCCTTCGGGAGATGTTTTGTATAACTATAAATATGATATTATGGTTATGAACCCGAACACGGGGGCGTTAGATGTTACAATGTTTGTGGGATGTCCACAATAAGTATAAAGCAGAACTAGTGGTTATTTTTTACGTGGTGGATGGCGGAAATGATATCTGTTTCCACGGAGTAAAGCCACAGAGATAAGCCCCGCCCCCTCTAAGGCGCAAATGACGCCAATGACAGGAATGATGCGAAAAGCCACAAATAGTAGAGCAACTAAACTCAGGCGAGTGTGAACGTTGCATTACAATGAAAACAGTGGTCCCATCACAAATAAACCATCACATCAAAGGCCCAGCCACGAATGGTTCTCCATTGTGCGCTCATCAAGAAGCGTGCACACGTTTTAAAACCAGAAGCTCTCTCCCCTCTGACTTTTGTCTGGTTTGCTTTCTTAAATAAAAAAATCTCCGGCCTTGCACTTCGGTGATTTATCACTCAAATGAAACACAGCAGTTACATTTTTATGCAGCAACCTGTGAAGGTGGTCCAAAATTCGTGGCACGAATAAAATAGGATGGTTTCACTGTACGTGTACAGCTTTAGAATTTTAATTCAAGCTTTTTATTCGCTATAGCCCAGAGTCTTAGAAAGCGTGCGTGTCTTCAAGAGGAGAAACAAGGGCTTCTACATTAATATGACAAGGACATCCTGAACGGGGGAAGGTAAGTTGGACTCTGTTACCTTTCTACGTATATGATATAAGCGAAACACCTCTCAAAGCATTGTGGGATAGATGATGATGCTGGACTGACCGAATAGGAGGGAGTTGAATGTTCCTCTTAACCAACATAGGGAATGTGATGAAGTGTCGGGTCCTAAATCTGTATTTCTTTTTCAACCTGAATCACATAGTTCTCCGAGCCTCACTCTAATGCTGCGTTCACACCAAAAGTGTTGCTAAAAGGGTAAATATTTCAACTTGAGGACAATTTTTGGTTCACTCTACTCGCTCTATTTGCATTACTCTGCAAACATTTGTGACAATCGCAACAATTCAAGTCTGTGCATCTAAAATTCGCAAAACTTTTAGTGTGGACGCAGCATGACCCAGCCAAATCTCCTAGAAGAATACGTGAGCTAACCACGATGTCTTTACAGTATAACGCGGTGGCACTTAATGTAATAAAACTACATGTCGGGACGATGAACAAACAACAATGCCAATGGAAGGTTCAGGCACCAGGCTCCGGTTCTGAAAGGTGAAGCTAATGCGGAAGTGCCTTGAACTTGCACTCTACTGACCAGCAGGGGGGGACTCCTCCTGCTGCAAAAAATAAATCAGATTGTATAGAAGTCTATAAGATAATGACTCTACTTCTCTCTTGATTTATTCCCTCAGTAAACATTGGAAACATGAGTTCATGTTCTCAATCTCTAGTTTTAAGTCTTCTTAAATACAGCATGATGTTAGTTTAGTAAATGATGGACCATTTAGATTTGGGGCATGATTGACAGGTTGCTAGCAGCATTTATAATAAAGTAGTCGAGACGTTGTTGTCATTGAAATCATTTCTGTGAGATCACACTGATCCAACCAAACCAACGGACCATCAGAAGTCATTTAGTTAGGAAGACATGTTGGATATGTGCACTGATTTTATGTGAGTCTCAATTGAAATATTTGAAGATGAAAAGATGGAACAAGCTGAATTTAATTCCCACCATCTGCAGTTCTGGACATTAAGTCAAAGTGTGGCAGTCTGTAAGCCGATGAGAACGTACAGTATGTCCCGAACACTTCCTTCCCCCTTCTCCACCCCCATCACCTGTAAGTGAACCGGTCTAAAGCCTCTGGAGTATAATAATCCACTCTGATACAGATTGTATTTTTTATGACAGATCATACAGGCTCTAAAGGTATGAGGTTTTTTGTTCATTAATATATTGCTGGTAAGGTTTCCAGACGTGACTCCAACCGACCTCACCCTGGTCGTCCCGTGTGTCCGATCAAAGGAGGTGCAGGACCCGAGGCAGGCGGCTTGAATCAAAGGGAAAGCTGGCACAAAGAGCAACACTAAAACCGAGGTAGCAGGAAATGGAAGAAATAAATGCAAATGACAAAAATAACTCAACTGAAGACGAACCAGATGGAAGGCGGGACATCTAACGAAGGCCACGAGGGACCAACGAAAGACAAGTGGACACCGGCAAATGGGAGCAGACAGCCGGGGCACCAACACGGGGAACCAGGGACACACTGAATACACAAGGGCCTAATTAACTGATGACACACAGGTGTGGTGTACAACCAACAGGAAGTAGAGATTTGCTGTCCTGGCTCCTCAGTGGTGGAACAAGCGCCTCACTGACGTCAGGAAGTCTCTACATCTTCTGCCAGAAACTAAAAACACATCAAGTACACCTTGAATAAAAATAGATTAGCACTTCAGTGACTAATTGAATGGCACTTACTTGGTATTACTGTTATTACTCACTGTGTTAATAATGGTATTATTCATGGTATCACTTATGTTTATGGTAATACTTATGGTACTATTAATGGTATTACTTATGGTATTACTATGGTATTACTCATGGTATTACTCATGGTATTACTCATGGTGTTATTAATGGTATTACTCATGGTATTACTTATGGTTATGGTATTACTATGGTATTACTTATGGTACTATACTTCTGGTATTATTTATAGTATTGCTTATGGTATTACTCCTAGTATTACTCTTGGTATTACCTATGTTATTACTGATGGTATTTTTGTAGTTTGGCTTTCTTGAAGAAATTTTATTTTCTTCATTGTTGTTGTTTTGAGTTTATACTTGTTGTATTCACTTATTGAAAGTTGCTTTGGATAAAAGCGTCTGTTAAATAAGATGTAGTGTAATGTAAGTAAGCCCAAACACTGGACACGTTAGGCAGGGTTTTCAGATCCAGGTCCAGTGTATTTCCCTCTTGGGCTTCATCCCTGACTCGTTTGACACTGACTTGATTGACGCTATAGACTATAGAGGGTATTTCTCACACTGACAGTCTTGTCCAAGTCCACATGTTCCCATGCTCATAATTACAAGTCACACGCTGAGCTTTTGTTCATATTGAAGTTGCTGTCTGTCACTGTCCGAAGAGCATCACATCATTCCTGTCTCATAGGGTCCATTGGACCTGGCTATGTCTGATGCCTCCTGCCATGGTCCTGCTGATGCCCCGCCCACTCCTCTCTACCTTCCTCTGTTTCGTGGATTGTGGAGGTCTGGATCGTGGTCCATGCCTTTATGAACAATTCATACATTCTGTCATATTAATTGAATGCACAAGTGACATCTATTGCACCTGTCCATCATGGAGAGGGATTCTCCTATGTTGCTTTCCATTAAAAACTTTTTTTTTCCCTATTTCTCTGGAGTTTTTCCTGACCCGATGTGAGTTCCTGGTACAGGGATGTATATGTGTACAGATTGTGAGGTCATCTGAGGCAAACTCGTAATATGTGATATTGGTCAATTGATTTGAACAAGTGCTTCTGCACTCCCCTTCGATTGTATATTGATTTGGAATGGATTTTGTTTCCCTCAGAGAGAGAAAATGACCCTTGTGTGATCCCCAGGTCAATATATACATGAATTGGATTGAAAAGGAAGGTTTACGTGATCCTCTCTTTGTTGTTAATCCGCAGTGCATTCAATTGGGCAGTCGCTTATTCCTTCATTCATATGAAAACCACTGAATCGTTAGTATAGTGGCAAAGTCTCAGGTGCTGGTCTCATCTGTTTTTAGAGAGTGCTAGACGATTAAATAATACTTGGTGTAGGTGTAGTTACTGATATACTCGACTAGAGACGCCTGGTGTTTGTCTGGTAAAATGTCCCTGTGAATATTTCAGTCAATACAACTCATGTTCATCCACAGATGGTGCAGGATCAGTGCTGCTTCCTGAGGCCAGAAGATGCAGAGAGGCAAAACTATATTTTATGTTCTATATGGAAATAAATCAAAGTCAAAATGACACTGAGCCTTTGTAATACCAGACATTATTAAACATATACAATTGCTGATTTCATATATAGATATAGAAATAGATCAAATGCAGTTGCCTCTCTGTGTCAGCCAAGCCCTCTGTAGTCACAGAGCTACCTGATTGGTCACAGGTCAGGAGTAATGGCCTATCAACAAGATATTAAGATGCAATAAAAGTAATCAAATGTCTAAAAGCCATTTAAGTAACGTTTTCTGGAGTTTGTTTTCTTTGTTACTGCAAATGAAAATCGGTTGCCCATCTGTACCAGCATCTGTCCAGATAAAACAAAGAAACAAACAGCATCCCGAGCTGAAAGGGTCATGTCCACAGAAGTATTGTATTTCCCAGCAGACTCTCGTCATACAAGTGCCAGCTGGGAGCGCTTTGGAGGCGCAGCTGAGCTTTGGTTGTGTCTGGTTGCTTGGATACGAGGTTAACATGTTGGCACAAAGTAGAGCACGAGAGGTCTGTGAGGGTTCCATTGCCCTTATCAACCTCATTATCCCAAACGGTATTTGGTCAGGAGGACACACACACTTCCCAGTGAAATCAATAACACCAAATAGTGCAACAGACACAATAAGACCATACCATGCTCATAATAAAACACAATTGGATATCGCCTTTTTTCGGCGTGAAGCTATTTGTCTCACCCCCTCCTCCACTGTGATTGGACAGCTGGGTAAGCAAATTATCCCAAAGTTCTGTGGCGACAGACAAGCCTCATTGGGCCTAATTGAGCCTCATTGAACCTCATTGAGCCTCAATGAATCTCATTAAATCACATTAAATCTCAATGAACCTAATTTAGTCTCATTGAACCTCATTGAGCCTCAGTTTCACTTTCATGACAAGACAGGAAGAGGAACCGTGATGACGTTTGGATCTTTGATATTGCGTGTGGGTTTCTCCTAATGACATTCCCAAAGCCTTGCGAGTTAGAAATTGGTTCGAAGTCCGATTGTATGACTCTCCTACCTAATTTCTTATATATTATTCACATCATATATATTATATAATCTCTAGTTTCAAGTATTCTTCAAAACAGTGTGACGTTCACGTAGTCAACCAGAGCATGAAGAAGAGTTTTCTTTAGGGTGGGGCTGCCTTGTGATTGACCGGGTTCAGAGCATCTCTACGCAACCCTCAGCATTCCAAACATAGTCATGTGTGTTCAATGGTTGCCAAAGAAGCAACATGGCCATAATCCAAGATGGCAACGCCAAAATTGTCTTCATAACCGGCAGTCCACAAACCACTGGGTGACGTCACTATGGACGTCTTCATGTGGACAGACACTAGATGACAGATTGATATTCAAACATTATAAAGAGACATTGGTGATCCTCATAATGAGGCCCACGTGAAGGACACAGCGTTGTTCACAGCCTGATAGATGATGATAAACTGCGAGATTACTTGTGGACTCAAGTGTCCACACCTCCTCGCTTCCACTATACGCACGCACTCATATAATGAACCCGGGCGCCGCGCAGGAGGCGGGCGTGCTGGTCTTCCCTTTTATGGTCTCGGTTTCCTTCCTGAAAGCCTCAGTTGGATGAGGAGAGCGCGCGCATCATCGTCCTCCTCCTCCTCCTCCTCCTCCAGCGGCGCTGCGCTGCATACGCTCCTCTCCGCCCGGCATCCAGCTGCTGCTGCTGCCTCCGCGGGAGACGATGGTGGTCAATGTGAAATAAATAAAAAAAACAAGAGTTGGCTCTCTCGTTGGATACAGAGGGCCTTTTCTTTTTTTTGTTCCTCTCTAGTTTTGGTTCTCGCCGATCATCAGTCTGTGGAATGGTCCGCGCGCTTCTCCCCGGGGTCGTTTCTCCACTTCTCCAGCATGGGTACTGCGGTGTCCAAAAGGAAGAATCTGAGGAGTGACGCGATATCTTCCGTGGCCGCAAAAGTCAGGTGAGTGAGCGTGGGTTGTGTGTGTGTGAGCGTGTGTGCGTGTGGTTGCTGCCCCCCCTCCTCCCCGGAGTGGTCTAACGCGCTCCGGAGCCACTCCGGAGGACAGAGTTCAGAGAGGAGTCTGCTGCCTCCAAACTATATTACACACGTGAAGAGGAAAGTACTAGAATATTATACAGAACAGCTTCTCCTGTATGAAATGTTCAGTGCGATCTTAAATCCTACAACACATCCTCCTTTACTTTGCTTCTGGTTTGATGTAAAGTGCTCGTTTCTCCTTCCGTGGATTCTTTGAGGTAAATATATACTTCATTATTAATCTTCCCTGAAAGTATGATGGCATTGTCCTTTCACACACACGTCATTTGTCTCAAAGAAAGCCTAGTTATGATTCCTGTGTCATGTTTATTAGTCATATAGTGTAAGGAACATTTATTTTTGAGATTAATTAGGAAATATACATATGTGTTGATTGTTTCTGATCTTTTAATAATTGTTGTTGTTGATTATCTACGGATGATTCCATAGGTGAAATATTCACGAGCAGTTAGATAAACATCATTCAGTATGTTAATTAGTTTTTGAATAACACTCATGAAAAAGAAGAAGATACTCTTGTGTAAAATATTGAATTTGAAATGTAGTTGGGCTGGGAAGTGGTTATAGCACAGCAAGAGGCTTTCAGTGGAGTTTCATCTGTTATAGCGTGTTGTTGTTGTTGTTGTTGTTGTTGTTGTTGTTGTTGTATTTAGCTCGGTTACGTATGTCCCTCTACACAAAGACTTTTAAAGATGTCCACTGTGCATGATGATTACATGAGGATCAGCGTTGTCCTGTTGTTTCTGTCTGCAGCCACAGACCTTTTAATCCCTTTTACTTTACGCACCCCGTCTCCTCTGCTTTCATCTGGACTCACTTTGACTAACTGTAATGGCGTTGATCTCGTACGAGTCATGAGGTCTCAGTGTCCCGGTGTAGGGTCAGCGTGTGCGGGGTGACGAGCGCTCTGACCTCAGAAACGACCACGAAACACGTCCGCAGTCAGTCACGTGGAGGCATGAGTGAGAGTCGAACGGGATCTTCTCCTTCTCACCTGAAGCCACGACAAACTTGACAACGCCACGAAGAGACAGCTTCAGGTCGGCTGGATGCAGGTCTGACGAGCACCAGGTTTTAAAAGTACCTCGGATTTACGGTTTATTATCTAAAGTGAATTAATGTGCGGAAAAATTATTTAGAAACTTAAAAAAAACAAATAAAATATATTTATATATACAGTATATATATTTACAAATATACAGTATATATTTGTATATATATATGTATGTATGTATTTATATATATATATATAAAGAAATATATATATATATATATAAAGAAATATATATATATATATATATATATATATATATATATATATATATATATATATATTGATGTACATATATTTATGTACATGATGTGACAACAGGGAGAGCGGCCAACCGGATCCAACTGGAAAAAAGGATCCCGGTGCTACTGTTGACACTAATGAGGTAGAAAATGATGAACCCTCTGGGCCTCCAGGGACCGAGACCAGGAGTCGTCACAGCCAGCGTTGAGAGGAGAACCCACAGTTCTGGTGTCTTTATGAATCTAGAAATAACCAACAACAAGAGCCGGGGGCACCCGAGCATCGTGCAACTAAATCCAACCTATACTCGATCTGTAAACCTGACGGTCATAAAGTGTAATCCAAACATTCTCCTACACAGCAGGGAACTTCTCTGTATCTCACTCTGACCACATGGAATCCCACAGCAGCCCAGTTGGTAGCGTGCTGTGGAGAGTTCACTGGCCAACACCTTTCCCGGATTTATGGTGGGAGAAAATTGAGATAATCAGGTTAGCTTTTGTTTTAAAATGCTTATTTCCTGGTCTGTAAAAGTCCTGAAAAAAATGAAATCCCAAAAAGTTGTCACACAGTCCAAACATCAGGGACAATAGTTTGATCAAACTATTGTCTCTCATTCATTTGTGTCATTTAAGGTTATACTGTATGCTTTGGAATTGTCATAGTTAGTTATAACTACTACATCTTCTCACCTGGGGCTGCACGGTGGTGTAGTGGCTAGCACTGTCGCCTCACAGCAATAGGGTCATGGGTCCATTCCTGTGCAGGGCGGTCCTTCTGTGTGGAGTTTGCATGTTCTCCCCGTGGCAGCATGGGTTCTCTCCGGGTTCTCTGGCTTCCTCCCACAGTCCAAAGACATGCAGCAGGTTAATTGATGTCTAAATTGCCCATAGTTGTGAATGTGAGAGTGAGTGGTTGTCTGTCTCTATGTGTGCCCTGGATGGACTGGCGGCCTGTCCAGGGTGTCCTTTGCCCTATGTAAGCTGCGATTGGCTCCAGTGACCCTAATGAGGATGAAGCGGTATTGATGATGGATGGATGGATGGATCTTCTCACCGTTTTATGTATACACCGAGATTTCACAAAACGTTTGGTCATGGAAATTTGGTTTAAAGTCATGGAAATCCATTGGTCAATATGTGTATATACACTCTGTATACCTCTCGGCTGTTGACGACTTGTGGTGCTTTGTTTACTTTGAGAAACAGGCCAACACCTTCTCTCTGGTTAAATAGTCATTAAACTGACATTAAATAACAGACTCATTGTTTTTTAGTGCAGCTACTTCCCAGATGTCTGAGTCTTGGGCTCCAAGTGGTGTTATTGTGGTTGAAGAGGCCTACGAGCGAACCGGAGGTCCTGAAACATTCATAAGCTTGTTCTTTCATGTTCTCTTTGTGTCCAATATTCATGGCTTGTTCTTTCATGTTCTCTTTGTGTCCCGCAAAGAGAACCTTTGTGTCTATTTCAGCTCACTAAAAAAACATTGTGACTCCCTTACTCCAAACACACTGCGTTGTCATAGTTACAGAGACTGACAGTGACAATGTCCAACTGTGTCATCAATGGAGCCCCCACTGACTGACTCTGTCACCCCCACTAACTCCTCTTCTTTCTCCTTCCTCTCTCCTCCTCTCTCCTCCTCCTCCTCCTCCTTCTCCTCCTCCTCCTCCTCCTCCTCCTCCTCCTCCTCCCTCCTCCTCCCTCCTCCTCCCTCTTCCCTCATTGTGTTCCTCCCTCCTCCTCCTCCTCCTCCTCCTCCTCCTTCCCTCCTCGTGTTCCTCCCTCCTCCTCCTCCTTCTCCTTCTTCCGGCTCCTCCTCCTCATTCATCTCTCCTCCTCCTCCTCCTCCTCCTCCTCCTCCTCCTCCTCCTCCTCCTCCTCCTCCTCCTCCTTCACACACACTTTACAGTTTTTCTCGATTGATTTGGCTCAATTCTTGAAACACAAATGACATTCTCAAAACAACTCGTGCAAACCTCCAAACCATTCGGCACTTGTTCACAACAGATTGGAATTTCTCATTCCTTTAATCAAATTGCAATTGTTTTAGTACAATTGCCGACAGTTTGCACACATTTCAAATGATTTAGCACATCTGTGCAAACGGTTGGGTACAATTGCCTTCAGTTAGCCACATTACCGATTGAATACATCTTGCTGGTCTGAACTGAATGTTGTTTCTCAGTCAAGTGGTTGTTCTCTGCAAAACATAGTGGCATCTTTTCCTTGTTTACATCATCACCGTCACAATAGTTCACTCCTCTGTCAAAATCCTTCAGGCACATAATACCATGAAAAGCATCATGGTATATTCTGTAATATGGATCTCTTGGATCATCGGCTTCATTTTCAGGCGCAACTAGAACTTTACTGATCAAGGGCGAGTTTCTCACATCCGATCACCAATCACAGTCATGTTAGTTAGCTGACAGCTGCTATCCATGAGTATAAATGCTTCCATCAAATATCTAGGGCTTGACAAAGTTCAGTACAGTTTACAGTATGAACATGGAAGCACCTTCTTCCTACTCTTCGAGGAAGAGTAGGAAGAAGAGGAAGAGGAGCAAGGGTGCGTGGTGGTGGAGAAGGGGGAAGAGGCCGAGGAAGACGAAGATCTGTGGCCAGACAGATGTGAGCGCGAGGATGAGCAGGAGAGTGAGGATGAACTCCAGCTTTGAAATCCAGCTTTGCTTTACTTTCCTCGTGAATGTTTTGTTAAAGTAGTGTAGGCTGTACTTCATTTGATTTTTGATGTGCTTTTTGTTTGACACTATTTTTTGCTGTACACATTTTCTGTTTCTGTTTTGCAATTACTGTAACAATTACTGTAACAATTACTGTAACAATTATTGTTACAATTTCCATGGCAGTATACAGTAAGTGCAACACAGTATGTGATGTGAGACCTGGTTGGCTCCTCTTGAATTAATCTTTTTTCTGTTTGATACACGTAGTATTCTGGAAAGAAAACATTTACTACATTAACCATTCAGTGTCAAAGGACTAAGTCAAGAGTGAACTGTGCACATGAGGGATATTCATATGCTCCACTGCTTTATGACAAAACATCTAAACATTTTGACCTGCAGTGTTTAAACAATGACAAAGGAACTTTTAATTTTGAGGGCACTGACTATTTGTATGAGAAAAGGACTTAGTTTTGACTGATGAGTTGTATGTTTTGGGAGAGATATGACCTTTTACAGGGGTGCCATAGTGTTTTGCTAAACCGTCCAGGTTCATTTGAGAGATGAGCCACAACAATCGAGAAGGAAGTTTTCATTTTGGGGGCACTGACTATTTCTATGAGAAACTGATTTGGGTCTGAAGCTTGAGTTAACTGTTTTGGGGGAGATATGACCTTTTGAAGGTGATCTATATAGTTGTGCTGAACCATATAGACTATTTTACCAAATGCACTAAGAGTTTTGAGAATGTAATTTCTGTTTCAAGAATTGAGCCAAAGCAATCGAGAAAAACTGTAACATGCACTTTAACTTAAACACACATGTCAATAGAAACATACACTTGGATAATTTAAACGTTCTCTGTTGTTCAGGCACTTTATCTTTGTCTTTATCTTGTCTTGTACTTAAGTTTATGTTTTATTGTTGTTTGTCATGTCAAATGTTGCACCTTCCGCCAAAAGAAATTCCTCGTTTGTGTAAACATTCCTGGCTATAAACGGTTTCTGATTCTGATTCTGATTCTGTCACAGGAAAAGGCGCATGACATACGTGATGCTGTGGAACTGCAGACAAGGTGAATTAGTTCCTCAGAGTGTGCTGAAGAGAGGGGTGGATAAAGGGATGGATGAGTGGATGGATGGAGGGATGAGTGGCTGGACAGATAGATGAGTGGATGGTTGGAAGGATGCATGGATAGATGGAAGGACGGATGACTGGATGGATTAATGAGTGGATGCATGGATTGATTGATGGATGAGTGGATGGATTGATTAATGGTTGAGTGGATAGATGGGTAAATGGATGGATGGATTGGTAGTTTGATTGATGGATAGATGGATGAGTGAATGAATTGAAAGATAGAAGGACGAGTGGATAGATGAATCTCACTAGAGTCCTCTCCAATCAAATGTATTTATATATCTGGCTTGCTGCTGCTGGGTCTGTCCGCGGTGCGCTGGTTGATCCCACACAGAGCTCGCCCTCCAGGCGGACGACATGCTGACCCTACACTGGGACACGGAGACCTTTCGTTGCATGACTCATACGAGATCAACGTCATTACAATTAGTTAAAGCGAGTCCAGCTAAAAAAGTGATTATAAACTCTGTGGCTGCAGACAACAATAGGACAACGCTGGTCCTCAGGTCATCATCATGTAAGGAGCATGGTCATCTCTAAAAATATCATCTTTGCGTAGCCGTAGAGGGACTTAAGCAGTAACAGAGATAAAAACAACAACAACAAGTATTGTGGCGGGTCGCCTCCTTTATCAAACACATCACACTTGCCTCTCGGAGAGTTTTTGCCACGTGAATTATACATCACAGTTGGCCTATACTGAGCTCCGTACAGTTTCCGCCTCGCCTCGCCGCTCCCCGGACGCCACAGAGTTTCATCCAGCTACACTGATTCAGAAATGTGACATCATGGGGGGCGGGGGGAGAGTAAAGAACACAGTGACATGAGGGAGATGTGTTCATAAGACCAAAATAGAAAGTATGGGGGGAGTGGTAAGTGGGAAGAAGGGAGGGATAGTAAGTAAGGAAAGAGTAAAGAGTGTGTGTTGTTACGTAATGGGCAAAGGTACATTATTACAGTGTCAAATTTATCTTGTGAAGCAGCTTATAATACACAATTAAGACATGTAATTCTAAGGTGTATTTTCAGTGTATTCCTGATGGTTTACACTGACTTCAGGACGGTTAAAATGTCCATCTGGAGCCGACCAGCTGCTATAACAAAATCAAAAGAACGACTGTATCTGCCGACGCGGCTCATCGACAACCAGCAATTGTATCAGCGGCCTAGCTATGTGTGATTTACTGGAGTTAAATCCCCTAAAACCCTCAAATAAACACAATTTTTTGTTGATGTTGATTTAGGCAGCTGGTAACATCATCAATCATACCACACACCGATGGTCTAATATTCAATAAAAAGACCCCATCAGCCCAAATGTATCGTGAAGGCAATATTCTATAACTGATACGGCAGCTATTTCTCTTTCCAGTCATGCTGTGTTATTGTGTAGAAGCGTGGTTGAGCGGCGCCATTTTTTTTCTGACCGCGCTGTGCCCTCAACACTCCATAATTGGTCAGATTAGTGGGGGCACACTGCACGGCCATCTTACCGCATAGGGAATCATTATTGCCTACATAGTTATGTTATTAAAAGGGAAACAACGGCTTTGCCCTCTGATAGGGGAAAGAGAAATCCATCAAGCGAGAAAGGGAGAGGAGAAGGAAAGAAATTGCTGAACAGAAGGTACAAATAATGTAATAGGAATATGACACGGGTTCATTTGTCTCGCTTATCTTGAAGCTATATATCTTAAGTTGTTCTGACATAATGTCATTATCTGAAAAATAAATTGTGTATCATGTATATTGTACAAACCATACAGCATCCATCTGGCCTCAGCTACCAGTCTGTGAAGGGTTGGCTCGTGAAAAGGCTGATGAGACTTCATTAAGAGACACTTGCTTTGCTCCACTCCACGCCAACAACAAAGGCCACAAGTGAGGCAATTACTCATATATCCCAAGGGCCCCGTAAGTGGGTTCATCAGAAGGTGCTGGAAGGAGAGACAAAGTATCTCATCACGGTGATGCAGGAGTGGCCTCGGGTTCAAATAGGTCAATACCCATTTGCCGACTAAAGTTGGCTTTTGTTTAAGTAAGAGCTTTGTTGCCCTTGGGCAGGAGATAATAACAATATAGTTTTGACTTTCAAGATGCTCCCGAAATCTCAACTGAATACACACTCTTTGTGTTTTAGAAATTGAAGAAACCCAAATCACCTTATCACTAAACATTTAATTTAGCTGACACTTATGTCCCAAGCGACTTACAATCATGTTACATTCATGCACAGCTAGAGAGAGCAATTCAGGGTTAAGTGTCTTGCTCAAGGACACATTAACTAGGGCGGGGATTGAACTGCAATCCCCCTTATTGAAAGATGGACCTGCTAACCACTGACCCAAAGTCACCCCATGAAATTTAAGTTTAGTCTCTGCTCTATTTAACTAAATGTATTTAACTCCACTCTCATAAGAATGGAACCATTAGCAGGTAAGGATGCAAGAGCTCAGGGGGGGGCTTCATTGAGACGTCACCGAAGATCAGCAGATGAGTCGTTGGGGCACTTTTGAGTTTAAAGTGTTATAATGTTCTAGGTGTCTATCTTGATGGAAAAAATTATATTAATAAATAAAAAAATACAACAGTGAATAAAAAAATATAAAACTAATTAAAACAAACAAACAATGAACACTATGTGACAAGCCAGACTGAATAAATACAATTTTAGTTTCTGTTCTAAACATATGGATATTTTTTTCAATTATTGTTATTTGATTGTCACAGGTTTAATTGTACAATTTACAACTATTTAACATCACATGCCATGAAAATGAATGACGGCCACGGCAACAACACAGTAATCCCATTTCCCTACACCCCCACCACCCCCGACCCCCCCTGAGTTCCATATCTGTGTGCATGTAGAAAAGCCTAATATGAAGGAGTGTGCAGCCTGTTTCATATTTCCTTTCATTACATTTTTTTACATGTACACTGACATTGTGGGAGTCCGTCTGTGTATCGGCGCGTGCAGGTCGATGTCGGAGGGAGTGGGAGGAGAAAAGGGATTACAGGCCGAACTCTTTCTCCATGTGTGTGTGTGTGTGTGTGTGTGTGTGTGTGTGTGTGTATGTGTGTGTGTGTGTGTGTGTACGTTCCCAGGAACCCCCCGAAAATGATGGTGATCAAAAGTATGTTGTTGTTCAATTTAGAAAGTGGTGTCCCCACGTGACAGCTCCTAGTCAAAGTCCTCACAGGGCTGTGAATACAAGTATATGTGTGTGTGGCCTACATAATGTGTGTTTGTGTGGCCTACATAATGTATGGTGGGTACTACAAGTGTGTGGGTGTTTCAAAAGGAGAAGTCTGTATCTCACTACCAAGTACAATACTACACACCACAGTGAACTAAAGAGTTTCAATATCGCTCTTCAAGGAGAGGTTAGACCGACATTCGAGGGCTCCTTCGTTCTTGGCCAATTCAATATAAACTATGGTGTCACGATATTGTGAGTAATCTTCCACTTTTCAATGGAGGGTAAACATTTTTGACCCCCCCCCCTCTGCTTAGTGATTCATGACATTATTCAGCAAATGGAAGGACCCATCAATGTGTTTGCATACCAAAGCAAGTGGAGGATTAAACAAACCTAGCCTCCGTTGAGAATTTGATTCAAATGTATTCAGATTTGCTTTACAATATGTGTAAAGGTTGATGTGTTGAGGTCCGTGTTTTTTTATTTAAAGGATCCATAAAGGGGATAATTACACTGTCAACTTATCGTACCATGGCTGAATATGAACTTTTTAAATGATCGACTTTTAATACAATATTTGGACATGACCGTAATGATATTTACATCCCTTCAGTTTATTTTGTATATTCCAAACTCACAAATTTACCTCATAGGGCTTTTACAATCTACATTGGTTTCAAAGACATTTTGAACTAAAGAATAATATATTCGCTGCTCTCTGAAAGGGTTTACCGCCATTATTATTCTATGACATTATCAGTGGCATTAAATGGTCTTACAATTGCAATAATATCACCATTATTGTCAGGACAATACATTGTCCCTTGGTTAGGGTTAGTTAGGGTTAGCTAACCCTTTAGAAAGCAGAACATTTAAGCTAACCTTAACCCTTTAGAAGGCAGATCATTAAATGGTCTTAAAATGATAATAATATCGCTATTATTTCCGGGATAATTTAGGATTAGGGTTAGGGATCGGATCACCTCATGAAAACCGTCTTTGTGTTTAAATCATTCTGCTGAAGCCTGACGGAAGCAGTGCTGAGAGAGAATGACCCGTGAAGCACTAAGTCCAAGAGCCCTTGTGTTTTATAAACCAGACCGACAGTCTGCCACATACATTTTCCTGCCAAATATGTTCTTTTAAAATCAAGTACATATGTATCGGTATATTTATGCAAGAGTCACTCACAGTCCGCTATGGGGCCCGTAAGCTGTGCAGGAGAGGGTCCCAAGCTGTCTGCCTTGTGCTTCCAGAGTCTGGATTCAGATGTGGGGTGTTCTACTAGACTGGTAGCATGTGATGACGGCCCGTTTGTGTGCAGAGGCTCTCGACTCCGTGTTTGTGGAGTTCTTTGGGTTAACTGCTGCACTTGTTTTGTCTCCACAGAGCAGCCAGAGCTTTTGGGGAATACCTGTCCAACGCAAACCCAGAGAACAGCAACGGAGCAGGTAGGGGATTCATTCAAATCATCCTCTTCACACCCAACATTGAAGACCGGTACCACCGGGTGGCACGGCCGCGTTTGTACAGTGGCAAATATCTCCGGGGTGAAGGTCCTGTGACCCACTCCTTACTCCCACTTGGTGGCACGTGATGGGTTAGACATCGTGTTTATTTCGTGTGCGGTGATGAGCTCTCCAGCTGCGGTCGCAAAGCCTCGAGGCAGCACATTTGTTTCACACAGGGACAGACGGATAAACTTTGCTGAGCCACTTCCGTCCCAAACTTTTGTATCCACACTACTGTTTAAAAAAACCACTGCCTGCAGCGTTGCAGCTGCTCAGTCGACGAGGAGGAGCATTGATCCTCCTCGACCTTACGGGGCCGGAGGGTTTTTAATATTTCTCGGCTCATCTGTTTCCAAATCTTTCATCGGTCTTCACCTGCTTATATATTTTGTTATATCTCTCAGCCACCTTTCTTTTCCTCCCAAAAGCTTTGCGGGCTTGCTACTGTTTACCTCTATCCTGCCAAAGAATCCCAAACCAACGGATCCCTCTGTTCATTTATACTTTAACTATTTATCTGTGAACAATGATCTCCATCTTCTTAATCTCCTTTCTACTTCCAGATCACCTCTTGTCCGATACCTTCCCCAGTCAGGACTCTCCGTGCGTTGGTCACCTGCACGACAGCGTTCTGACTCCACGGATCCTCAGCTTACCCATCGCTAAACCCAACCGGTCCAGCCATTCCAATCCGCAGCCTCAAGCGAAAGCCCCCCAGGCCCCTTTGTGCCCCTCCAAGCGTCGACTCTCCGCCGAGCGCAGCCTCTCCACAGAGGACCCGCCAAGGCCCCAGGGACCTGACAAGAACGCAGCGGTGAAACCGGCCAGGGTGTACACCATCACCAGGGAAGGGGGAATGACCCTAGGGGGCCGAGGCAGCGAGGAAAGCCTTGAGCTGGAGGTGCTGAAGGGCTCCAGGGTGCAGCCTCCGTCCCAGGCCCCACCTACGGCCGACCACGACCCTTCCTGCACCAGCCAGCCGTCCGCCACCGCCGCCCGCGGCAGCCACCACCGTAGCAGCCATCACCGCAGCAGCCATCACCACGGCCACCACCATCACGGGGGCACGCCGCCGCCACAGCCACTGCAGAGCTCGGGGAGCGCCGGCAACATCCGGGACTGGGGGATGAGGAGAGGGGGGTCGCGGGAGGACTACACCCCAGATTGCGTAACCTGCATCCGGGCTCCGTGTCAAAGCCAGCGCTCCCTTGACCTGGACCCCTCATCTCATGATGGAGGGAAGCCCCGCAAGAAACTGGAGAGGATGTACAGCGAGGACAGAACGTCGACCGATGACAGGGGTAAAGAAAAACAACAGCTATATATTATTATGTAAATACATGAAGTAGGACGTGTGAAACACAAAACTGACTCTAAATATTCCAAGACAAAGTCTTTTTCTGGGCCTGTTTCACTTGAGTCTCCTCTAATTGTACCGCTGATGTTCTGCTCTTGTGTTCTGTGTTCGCAGAGGAAAATCCTAATAGCTGGTTCCCCAAAGAGAACATGTTCAACTTTCAGACAGCCACCACCACCATGCAGGCGTGAGTATGACATGGAGCACCGCCTCCACTCCCACTCGTGTACAGCGGCGCTGTGTTGGCAGGAAGTGTCTCGGCCTGTTATTTCCAAGACTTGTAGCTTAAAATGTAGTAACATTTATTTTAATGAGTGTTCACACATTTGTTCTCACTTGTTGGTTTCACCCGTATATGAATCCTTTATAACGTCTTAACATTCCACTGTTGTGTTCATCTCTGAGTTGACCGTTTTAAGTTTTCATGTTGAAGTTTTTGTCAAATTGACTTCTCTGCAAAAGTGCAACCCAATAAGCATGTAATCCAAATAACCAACTCAAATTACATTACATTCTGGAGTTGAATGATTTCAGTACATTCCTAATGAAGGAGTTCATGAAAATGGCTCTTTTCATGAATGGTAGATTCCTCAGAAGAAGATTGGGAAATTTATTTATTTGAAATGATCAAAGTTCTAGATAGTAACAGATCTAACAGCTCACTATCCGCTGACAGCGCTAACATAGCATGTACATGTAGGACTACAGCCCTGACAGACGCGTACAGTGCTAACAGAGCTAACAGCATACACTATCCCTACAGCGCTAACGGCGCACACTATGCATACAGCGCTTACAGATCTAACAGTGCACACTACGCCTACAACGCTAACAGAGCACACAATGCCTACAGCTCTAACAGCGCACACTACTCGTACAGTGCTAACAGAGTTAACAGCACACATTATTCCTACAGCGCGAACAGAGCTAACAGCGCACACTACGCCTTCAGTGCTAACAGAGCTAACAGTGTTTTCCTGTCGAAGTCGTAATAATAGAATATTTATAAACGGAACTGAGATTATGTTAACAAGCTGTAAAACACAGACACATTAAACTGCGATGGGAAGCGTCTTCACTATTTATTTTCTCTTCACAAAACGGTGCTGTGTTGAGCGCTGTTGTGACCAGTTCTTTACTGGGGTCCATTTAGATCCCAACAGTACAAAACTTTTGTGCAAAATCTTGGAATGGACCAGATTTAGAAAAGTAGATAATGTGTGTTAGTCATGCACATGCACACTCTGCTCATCGTGACTAGCTAATTATCACCTATCACCCAGATCTCATAATTATGGCCCTCAGAGAGACAAAGCTCCTCACCCCTTGTGATCCTTCCCACTCGTCTCTCCCACACTCTCCCCCCCCCCACATCTTCCCTCCCCCCACATGTCAGAGCCTCTCTCCTCCCCTTGTCCATCTGTTTCTACCCGTTCCTATCGGGGTCAGCCTGACACCCCCCAGCCCCCTCCGCCGGCAGTGGCCTTTGATTAATATGAAGCTGTGTGCTACAGTGTTATTAACTACACATTGAGTATAGAACTGATCAACCATGTTTCTGTCACCCATGTTTCCCCCCCTCCTCCCCCATGTGATGTGATCAGGAGTTGTGTGAATTCTCATCCTCCTCCGTCTTCTACTGTTTGTCACTCCATCCTCCTCACTCTGAGATCCTTAGTTGATATGTAATGCCTTTTTGTGTGTGTGTGTGTGTGTGTGTGTGTGTGTGTGTGTGTGTGTGTGTGTGTGTGTGAGTAGAATATCTGACATGCCCTGTTGCTGACTTCTTTCATTTTGTCCTTTATTCTTCTTCCCCTGACTCTCTACGTGGCGGCTTTCCAAAACCACGACCGTAGAATATCGTGAGTAACTCCTTCGACCACCGCCCACTGTTCCTTCCTTGTCGCTGCTCTTCCTTTCTTCTTTTTCTTTATATTTATTTTATTCCTCACTCTGTCGGTCGGGGGTTACACATCTTCAACCCTTGTGTGGCTTTGTGCTCTTCAGTTTGCTGTGTCCTTAACCCCCCCCTCCCCCTCTGTAACCGCTGGACCAGGTGTTTGAAGTTCTAGAGTCAGTCAACAGGTAGCGACAAATCACGACGACAAATACATTTAAAGAAGTTAAAGTGTGGATGTGATGCTGAAGCTCGTCCGAATGGGGACAGTTGCTGAAAGATCTGGCTCCTCACAGCATTTCACCTCCAACACTCTGGGTTCATACATTCTACATTTACAGTGATACATTTTTTAGGTACGGTGGTAAGGAGGCGAGGGTGCGAGTCGTTTTCTAATTCTCTGCGTTAAAAGCTGCTCGGCTGTTCTATGGTTGATAAGTTTTATGCATGTTAAAAGGGACATATGATGAAAATGCCACTTATTTAAGTGCTTCTATACGTTAATTTGGGTATCTGGCATGTCTCCCAACACACAAACTCTGGAAACAAAAACAACTCACGCGGCTTGTTGTGGTTCCGCTATTTCAGAAACGATATGCTTGAGTGCGTCGAATGGGATCATGGTCCAAATATATCCGAAATAGATATTAGAAAGGGACCTCTTAAAGTTCTCATTTAAGTCTTTACCATCTTATAATATATAATAAAAACTAATAATACATATTATAAATTATATATATATATATATATATATATAAATATAAAATATATATATTATCTATATAATATATATATATATATATAATCTATATAATCTATATATATATATATATTACACATATATAATATATGTATAATATATATAATATATGTATATACTATATATATAATATAATATATATATATATATATACATATATATATTATATTATATATTATATATATGATATACATACATATCATATATATATTATATCTTTACACAGTAAGTGGTAATTGCTTATAATAGAAATGGTCTCAAACTGCAAAAGTTTTTATACCTGAGTAATGATACTGCTGTCTAGTGTTAGCTTTACATACGCAGAAGTGTGCATAAGTAAATATATATATGACCGTTATATCTTGTATTTAACCCTCAGTAACTATATGCTATATCTATTTTAGTAAATGTGAGATAAACACAATAAGTACAACTTGTTGCTGCTTATTTTTGTTGAACTGCATGATTTGATTTGAAGTTCTTGCATTACTTCGTGGCAGCATTTCTCAAAGCATTACCATCACAAACACGACCGCCATAAGAAAATTGAGAAATATAACTGGCGACAAACACTCCCACCCCCCCACCCCCCCCCCCCCACCCCCCCACCGCCGCTTGGTTTAATTTACAGGTTTTTTTTACACTTTCAGATGATGGCAGATGGTGTAAGTAGCGACAGGCTGAAGGAAGAGACACTAGCTATCGGATATTAAGCGATGCGTAGTCTCCGGTGACTCTGGCCTATTGTTCCTCGTTCTAAGCACTCATCGTCTGTCTGTCCATTGTCAGTCACGCAGCAGGACTTCATATCCGAAAAACGTTGTCGCGGATGACTCTCATTGTGTCCGACATCCTGTCTAAATCAGTCGGCCGTGCCCCTCTGGGAAAGGCACACCGAATGCCGACCCACTTACACACCACGACAGAATGAGAAGTAACAAGACACCAGGACAGAGCCCTGTATGTGGGGTTTCGGTATCGTACTGGAGTTGGTTGGCTATACTCGCTTAATAATTTAGTTTAGCTAACGTTGGAGATGAAGGGTGGGTTTCTTGGTGACTCAGTGTCTCTTCCTGTGGATCTTGCATTGTGGTCATAGTGTGTGTGCGTGTGTGTGTGTGTGTATGTGTGTGTCTGTGTACCTCTTGATCCACATGTCCTCTTCCTCTGGTGGATGCAATGTCCCAGTGCTGCTAACCTCTCTAAACCCTCCCCTCCTCCTCTACTAACCCGTATGGGCTTAAACCCCTCCACCTACGTGGAACCTTAGTGCCCGAACCCAACTGGACCCAAAGGGTTTGAATCTGCTTAATGTCTCTCGACTAAACAAACATTGTTGCTCCAAACAAAAAAGTTTTCGGACGACAGGATAAACGATTTCTGAGCTAAATCAGTTTTCTAAACAGAGGTTTGGGTTCAGTTTGGGTTCCGCCAGAATTCAATTTCATTTCTCCACGGAATCCACTTAACGCTTTGACGTCCTGGCAGGGCTTTCCGAGGCATTGCTGAGAGAAAGAGGCGGAAAAGAGAGCAGGATGCTGCCGCCATGATGGAGAGGTACCGTGTCCTCGCTGTCCTGTCCTGTCCTGTGTGGTGCTTCACCGTCCCTGTGGCAGAAACACCTCTCTATTATGGCACAAAACCACTTGGTTTAAGTCCGGGACACGTTTGTTGTTTGGATTTATAAAACGGTACCCTTGTTCTGTAACTTGCCGTTTGTTAAGGACTTAAGTTACGGATCAAAGGTGTGGTAAAATAAGTTACCGTTGACTTTTGGTTTCACACGGGACAAGAACAGCGTTCTCCTGGGTGAAAGTCCTGTGTTTGTTTCAACCAATCTCATTAAACCTGACTCCTGTCATAATGCCCACGTACACTAGTCTGACGATGTCATACTCAGAATTCTTGTCAGAATATGAGTCTGAGACCCCGTTTACACAATGGAAAAACGCATATAAACGCATATATTTTCATGCGCTTTGGCCTTTCATTTACACGAAAACGGAGGTTTTATCACGGAAAACGATCATTTCTAAAGACTCCGGCCAAAGTGGAGATTTCTGAAAACGCCGTTTTTGTGTTTGCGTGTGAACAAGGGCAAACAGTTTTAGGTTGGCAAACGTCACAGTATGCGATTAAAAATGCTTCACAGTGCGCCCAACCGCGTTGTGTCGCCAGGGCGGGGATCGGCTCTCATAAAAGGCGTCAGGGGTCTGCGGCGATGTCTGCAACCCACCCGACCCGTCTTGAAACATGGACCAAGGAGTCTAACACACCCGCGAGTCAGAGGGTGAATCGAAACTCCGTGGATCAGTGACAGTGAGGGCCGTCAACTCGCCGGCCGAGGTGGGATCCCGGCCCCGAGGGGTCGGGCGCACCACCCGCCCGTCTCGCCCGCACTGAGCGTGAGCGCGCTCAATAGTTATGATGGTGCCCGGGGGCGTATTTATGCAGGTTCATATAAACAGGAACTTTTTGGAAAACGACCTTGTGTGTACGATGTTATGTTTGAAAACGGAGGGGCAGAAATATTTGTTTCTGTAAATACCCGGCTATGTGTAAACGTGGCCTGATACTGCTCCGTTGGGCTGTGATTATGGGGCGTGTTTCAACCGAACCAGGAAAGAAAATACCTCTTCGCTCAATTGGATAGAGCTACAACCAATCAGAGCAACATAGTATGTGACGGATTTTAAGGGACGCATAGTTTTCGATCTAAAAATGCCTTGATCGCATTTCTCTGTTCCTCTTTCAAAATGAATACGCTGTCGAGGTCTTCTAAAACAGACTCAATGGCAGAATCTACACATCTTAGCTCTCCAGCGGCAGCCATGTTTGTTGTAAACAAATTCAAACCAAGCGCCTTTTTATGACGTGGTTGGTTACGTTACTGTTGATCATATGTCCGTCATCGTATAAAGCCCGCCTTGACAATGTCATTGGTCCGGTCAATTTCTGATGGGAGATAATTTCTCGCCAATGGAGCAATGCCAGACCGAACTTCCCGACCAAAAGAATTTAGGGCGGGGCTACATTCGGTCTGGTATACAGGCTACACGGACACTAGACATTGCAGAGATCTTAATGTATTTGTATTGCTGATCAACCTTGTGAATAGATGACATCGTCCCCTCTTTAACCTTCTAATGACGATGTCATATTGGGAGGCTTCCGTCTGCTAGACTTCCAGATTTTGTTGATTTATTCATTTTTCCTGGATATTTGTGCTTCTAACAGTATGCTAGGTAAATAAGTAAATACCATTAAAAGTCCATTTCTGAAAGGTTTTTTGGGCAGTGTTGTGATATAAACAGAGGATAGGGTTTTTAATTAGATCTGTATCTGCTGAAAAATAGTTGATTCAAATGCAAAATTAGACTAGGATCGTCCTGTCTGGTGAAATCAAAAGCACAGGTCGCGGTGGAACCTGCTCGGTGGAATATGCCCACTGGAACCTGCTTGGTGGAACCTGCCCGGTGGAACATGCCTAGTGGAAAATGCCCAGTGGAACCTTCCCAGTAAAAAATGTCAAGTGAAACATGCCCGGTGGAACCTGCCGAGTGGAAAATGCCCAGTGGAACATACCCAGCGGAACCTGCCCGGTTGAACGTGCCCGGAGGAACATGCTCAGTGGAATCTGTCCAATGCAACATGCCCAGTGGAACATACCCAGCGGAACCTGCCCGGTTGAACATGCCCAGTGGAACCTGCCCAGTGGAACATACCCAGCGGAACCTGCCCGGTTGAACATGCCCAGTGGAACCTGCCCAGTGGAACATGCCCAGTGGAAATGTCCGGGTGAACCTGCCCAATGCAACATGCCAAGTGAAACATGCCTGGTGGAACCCGCCCAGTGGAACCTACCCAATGCAACATTCCGAGTGGAAAATGCCCAGTGGAACATACCCAGCGGAACCTGCCTGGTTGAACATGCCCGGAGGAACATGCCCGGAGGAACATGCCCAGTGGAACCTGCCCAATGCAACATGCCCAGTGGAACATGCCAAGTGGAACATGCCCAGCGGAACCTGCCCAGTGGAACATGCCCGGTGTAACCTGCCCAGTGCAAACTGCCCGGTACTCAGAACTCTGAGGTTGATAAACATTCAAAGCAGGATTTAGTTGTTCTAAGGTCAACACTACATTTCTAGCTTAAGCTAGCAGTAGCAACAGCGGTTGTTGCTGAATGAAAGGTTCCTCCTATATGACAATCCACTGAATGTCACACTCTTCCCCGTTGGTGTGTAACGCCTCCTGACAACCAGCAACCAGATACAAGAACATGTTAAAATTAATAACACCGATGACAGCAGTCACGAGAAAGGTTGATGAAGCTTGATTTAGATCTGATCAATGCAAAATGATGTAATGCTAAAGGTAGATCTATCATCAAGTTCTGTGCTTTTACAGGGGGTAAAAACATTCCTTGCTCTCTTGTCCTCCTCTCTGTGTGTGTGTGTGTGTGGGCGGGGGGTTAACCAGTGTTCTTCACTGAACACTGAAGTGTCAACGTGGGGTCTATTACTGCTCTGTGAGCTCTCCAAGTGAACAAATAAATCAATATTTGGCAAATAACCTCACAGCCAGCAAGGCTGAGACAGGCCATTTGTTCGAGTCTGTGCGTATGTGTGAATGGTATTTATTTATATATTTGTTCTTGTGTGTGTGTGTGTTCCGGACTGTCACATACTCTCTGAATGCAATGTACCTTTCTATTAAAATAGTCTCAGTTAGTTTCCCCAAAGGACATTATGTATGTTTGAATAAGCAAGACATTTAGTGTTTCATGTTTTACTGGAAAGGTCACCGCCAGATTGAGAGGGTTGGGTAAGATAGTTGCAGTCACACACACACAGACGCATGTATTTAAGTACGCACGCACACACACACACACACACACACACACACACACATACACACACATACACACATCGGCATGAATTTGACTCGGTAGTCTTGATGCACGTAAATACAACGCTTGCTGGCTGATGGAGCCCCCTCCCCCCTCCTCTGAGTCATCCCGCTATTTCAAGACTCACGACTCCTGTGATTAATGCTCACACGTCAGTGTTTTTTTTATGGTATACCTCCAAACTGAACTCTTGGACACAAATTAGTTGGACAAAGAATGTACGTGGTCAGGCACTTCCCTTTTTTTGTTTTACTGTAACAATCGATGGGGCCGTATTGCTGTTTGGTTAGGATTTACACCAATAGCATCAGGTGATGAGACTTAGTGACGTGGTCCATTACAATGGCACGACGACTGAGACTTCATGGGAAAAGCTAGTAATAACTGACTACAGTTGGGTCCTATTAAAAATAATGAGCTGTGGGGTTTGTGGATCGGCCGTATCAGTCGTCTCGAACCTCATCAGTTTCTCACAGCTTTGTGTCACATCTTTTAACTTCACCTCAGTGCTCCCGTCGCCTGTACACTCAACAACTCCTGTTTAATTGGGTCCGACAACATCAGAGAAGCAGTTCAAATGTCTTGTACTTGACCTGATGGATTTTTTTAAATTTGAAAAATAGGTCATTTCTATTTTTCTCTGTCCAGTAACAACCAACGTTCACTTTAATAGTTTAATACCACTTTTTCTTGCTGTTTGTGTTTGACTTGCACCTGCTATTTTTTCTTTATTCGATGTGAGGTCCTGGGATAGGGATGTCTATGTGTACAGATTGTAAAGCCCTTTGAGGTACATTTTTAATTTGTGATGGTGGGCTTAATAAAATAAACTGAATTAAATTGAATATTTCAAAATGTCAGGTTCATGCCTAAAAAAATACTTGCAAGCTGGTAATGTCCCACGTATTAAAAAAATACACCGTTGTTCAGCCTCTTCTGAAAACTGAAAGAAAATAAAAAAACAAACACAAACCGGGATATTTTCTTTCCATAACCTATAGGATTTACATTGTTGCCAAACAGTTCTCTGCTGCCATGCATAAAACATGTTGGATACATTCCAATCTGAAACGGCTCTTCTCAGAGTCTCCAAAGACATAATGATTTTTTTTGTCTGATGTGGAATATTACTCTTTTTAGGTGCTGTTGGACCTGAGTAGTAGATACTGTAGATCACAGCATCCTGACTGAAAGGCAGGTGCCTCTGGGATAAGAAGCTTGTCTAGATCTTTGTTCCTCCATGTCTAAAACTGCTGCTCCTTCCTTGCGGTGTGCCTCAGGGTATTGTTTTGGGTCCCATATAATTTGCTTTGCAGACATATTTTATGTTTCTCGTATCAAGCATAATCCCATTTGGCCCACTCTGGTATCCTTCACCTTTCTTAGCAAGTCGTCCTTGACACATAATCATGGAACATTTCTCCAAAACTAGGCAAGTTAACGGTGTCATATATATATTACTCAATTTAGATTGATCAATCTAGATTGATAAATAGCAATTCATGTAAAACGAAATATGCATTCTTGATTTTGGGGGGAACCTTCCCATTAAGATTCTTGTTTTTACATAATATAAAGAGTGTGCAGATCCGACTGTTTCGATCCCGATACCAGGGATCTTTGAATTGGTACGATATCAGTGTTTCATTAATAAGCTGTAGGCCTCACTCTGTGGAAGAGAAAGGCATTCATTATAATGATATACTAAAACACAGCTTTACTAACACTGTAATGCCAAATGTAACAAACAAATACATACATTTATTTTAGAGTTATTAAATGAAGAAATAACAAATTGCGCAACATCCAGAAGAAAAGAGAAATTGCTTTTTGCTAGAAGAAGCTCTTGGTTTCATACCGTAGCTTAATTTCAAAAGTGACAAACATAACACAAGATATAACTCTATATATTGTTTTGCAGAAGTGGCAGTATGGAGGAAAGAGTGAAAATATAAAATAACAATAAACAGATATTTAAACTGTGAAGATATACGTAGTAAAACCTATATTCAGGGGTTTAATGACCCACTTGCACCCAACTGAACGTCAGACAAGCTTTGATGAATAATGAAAGGCTGCCTTTTAGGCCGCACATTGTTCCACTTAGGGCTGCTTCTCTATTCCGCTCCCTGCCCTGCTTCTATTCCTTTTCTCCCACTTTTCTTTCTCCAGCGGTATGAATGAACCATCATTTTGATGCAAAAGAAATTATGAAAAAAAAACGATGGGAAGAGAAAGAGAAAATGAAGATGGAAAAAGGAAATACTAAAAGATGATAATTCAGTGGAATACAATAGCCTTTTAATTGGGTCCTAAACTACTCGTCCCTCTTGGGGATTCTAAATAACTTTTATATGACACTTCTGAGTAACTTCAAACACTTTGTCAAGCACTCTACTGGCTTCTGGAGATGTAGAACCAAAGGATTGGCACCAAAACCACGTGGTCACTTTGGTCCTCTTTGAATGCTAACATGTTAGCACATAGCATGTAAAGTGATTGCCGCAGATGGACTTTACTCCTCTTATTAATATGTGACCAGATGTAATTTAACCAAGTGGTATTCATATATGTGTCACTGTTGTCCACATTGAGACCAGACGGCTCCGTCCAACTTAAAGTACTCAATGTAGTCCCAATGACAGTTTGGCCAATCACATCACAATGGTCTTTCACGTTGTTTGCTATTAGTCTAACAACTACTCGCCAATCCAAACAGTGCAAGGTGGAAAGACAATTAAAGACAATAACAACGTATTTATCACTATTTATTGTCATTAGTTATTGGATTTTTAAGGGAAAAGGGACAATTCAAGCCGATCTCGATGAAAAATGTGATTCCACCTGCTGGTCAATAAAATGGATTTCTAATAGTTTTTTTAAAGTTGTGTCCTGTTTGCTAAACTGTTGCTTGTATTGTGGGACAAAAGTAAAATACATTATAATTTGTTTCTCTAACAATAATTTGTTATGTTTGTGTATTGTAGACACATATAAAGTATGATAAATATGTTTAAAGTTCACATTATATAAATTAGGAAAAGGACACACTTCATTTGCGCAAATGTCATTGTTTGGATCAGGACATAAAGAAGGATAAAAGGTAAAACACACTTTTAATTGTGCAGCAGAGGAAATATGTGTTGTCAGTCAAAATGATTGGGGAATTGCAAAATGTTATTTATTTTAGTAAAAAGAGAAGATACTTTTTTAAAACATCAGGCGCTCTGAAGTACACGTTAGCATAATGTATGCTAATACATTAGCATGTGCTACTGGAGATTTTGGTACCAATCTTCTTGTCACTGCTCTTGCTCGACTTTCCCCAGTGTGTTTTCGACACATCTGGGTCTTGTAAATTGGAAACATTCTTTAATTCCCTGACTCGGCTCTGTTCCTCATTCTGGATTTCCCTGTCTTCTTTATTTCTTCCCTAAAATGGTAGAAATTTCCGCAAGCACCTCAGGATGGTGGGCAGCCGCAGGATCAAGGTCCAGAGTAAGTCCTCCAGTCTGTTGGCATGTATGTGTGTACAGTACACTGATGTCAGTGCATTTTCATGCATTCATACTCAAACATGTGTGCACCCACACATGGGAATGTATGTGCGTCATGCATGATGCAGCATATTGATGTTGGAGCATATTTATGAATGAGATATGACCTTTTCTTTAAACTTTGTATGTGTGTGTATCAGTGTGTACAATTGCTTTAGGAAAAGGATTGTGTCATTTAAAAAAAAGTATCTTTGTGCTGCAGACATGCCAAATTGAGTGCCAGAAGATGTCTGCAGATCTGTGGATCTTCTCTCTCTTTAGCCGTTTTATGTTTACAGTCAATAAAAGTTTTCGGTAAAGGCTGGAATCAATTAATACATAGCCAGAAAGAGTTAAAAATTCACTACGTCAGAATTGATTTGGGAAAGGCGTATCTCATTCAGCGCATTAAATCTTTTTTTTTGTCAAAGTAAGAAAAGAAAAAAGAATATATATATATATATATATATATATATATATATATATATATGTTTTTGCATCAACCTTTCTAATGTGATACTTCAATATGTTTGTGTTTTGGATCGTTGCACACATCGAAATGACATTTTCAAATTGTGATGGGCTTATTTCTTTTGATTTTATTTTGTCCGATTGATGATAAATAATATTCACAAGTTGCAGCTTCCAGTAAGGAGTGCTCATGGTCACCTGCAACCGCACCCAATAATAATCAATAAACTATTACTGGTTTACCACATGAAGTAAATATGGAGGACTAAGGCCGGTCAACAGGGGCTGGGGTTGATGATCATTTAGACTCGAGTATGTGTGTGTTTGTGTGTGTGTGACACTCCCCCTCCCCCAACTCCATCAGCCTTTGCCGACCGCCGAGCCAAGAGCTTCAGCCGCTCGTGGAGTGACCCAACACCCGTCAAGCCTGACTCACTGCATGACTCCAGAGACAGTGAGTGGACAATCTGTCAATCACAATCATAGCGCACCATATGTAAAATACAATACTGCATAGAATATACACGCTTTGACACGTCTGCTTATGACTTTGGACGCAATTTTTGCAAATGTACTAACTAAGAAATGCAAAGATTGAAACGCATCACAGAATATACGTTATATGAGGAGGGATCCTGAGGACTGAGGGAAAGACAATTGTGATGCTAAGAGAAGTCTCTTCAGTTCTCTTCAGTTCATCCATAAAATGAAACCGTGACGGAGGCAGATTGGTGCTTTGGCTTAAACGTTGCTACCGCAAGGAATTGTGGGACGGCATTTTCTCCTTTCCTTCCCTATGCTAAAGCAGATAGGAAAGGAAGCAATGAAGTACCCTTTTCCGAGCACCTTTTCTCAACATTTAAAGTGTTTTTTTTCTGGCAAATGATTAGGGAATTGCAAGATTAAAAGGATTCAGGTACCTTGACCAGCTCTCAACACTTAACCGCAATTCCAGTCAGTTAGGAACCCTCTAAAACTATTATTCGACTGTTGTTGTATGTTTTGTCATCATGTGTCTGCAGATTATTGTTTCTTTTTGCCACCCATTCACTCAGCCAACCCAGTTGTCCATCTGCCTGTTGGCGTGTGTCGTTGCCGTCTGGATACATCATGAGAGCGTTGTTTTGTGTCTCGTCTGCCGTCTGATTAGAACTCTGCTCTGTCACTCGCTCTCCGTGCTGGAAAAATAAGCGCTTTTAAAAAAGGCACACGCTCCCCTCTAATCTTGTTTTTGTGTTATCCTTTTATCTCGCCCTTTGTTCCTGTTTGTGTGTGTGTGTGTGTGTGTGTGTGTGTGTGTGTGTGTGTGTGTGTGTGTGTGCGTGTGTGAGCCAGGTGGTGAGCTTCAGAGCTCCTCGGGGACTCTAGATGAAGGGTCGGACGAGAACGCCGACTGGGAGGATGAGAGGGAGATGGAGAGGGTGGCCTGTGAAGGAGAAGACTTCATCCCGCCAAAGATCATGGTGCGGATGTCAATTCACACATTTTTATTTTGAAGTCTAACTGAAATATAGGAGTATAAGGGTTCTTCTGTGTGTATTCTTACTTTCCACAGCTGGTATCCTCCAAGGTCCCAAAGGCTGAATATGTCCCGAACATCATTCGTAGGGACGACCCTTCCATCATCCCCATCCTTTATGTGAGTAGCAGCCCATCCTTTGTGAAGATGTTTCTGCTTTATTGATCCATCAAGTTCTCAAAAAAAAAAATCAATATTTTTAGATGGACTAACGCTTTAAGATACAATCCGATATACTAACATTCTCAACCATGAGGAGTCACGTCCAAAAACCTCTGATTGTTCGCTACTCATTCCCAAAAATTCCGAGGCGCGCAACGGTTTAAGCATGCAGACATTTTACCAGTTGCAAACTGACGTGGATAGCTCAGATTTCACAGAATTAGTGAAATAGAATTTTCCAGTTTGACAATCATAAGTGAAATTTAGCCCAGTGAGGGATGGATTAGTTCAGTCAAGTAGGTTATTTTCCATCTGAGGTCTGAAGAGCCATTCAGTCATTGGCTTTGATGTGGCACTCTGTGTCTTGTCTATTGGGAATATAAATGTCACTATCTGTTGCTAGTATTTTTCTACAGGAAAGAGAACACAGCACTCAACGTTTCACGTGAGACGAAAAAATCCTCTTGAGCGTTAATTATGTCATTATCATGTTATGGCAGCGGTTCATATCCTTTTCTAGCCGTGCTAAAAATGGTACAGGCTGTCTCTTGAGTTTCCCATCCACATTGGTCGGGACTGAGAAAATAACTTTCCTACCTCGTTAATCACCTTATGAACCCTCGTATTTACCTGACCCCGAGGTTGGGTACCACTGTTCTAGGAAATAGGGCTGTAATGTTAATGATTGAGGGAAATTATTTAATTCTGCCTTTGTCGTAAGTCAAAAAGTTGATGTACCTTAATATCAGAAGTCCAATTATTATTGCCTGTAAATGATGAAACCTTCTGTGTAGAAAACCAGCAGTTTCCTTCAACTTTAATTTCTGCTCAATAGTTTCATGAAATATTAATTATGTGTTAAATTTTTATTTAAAGGACCATGAACATGCCACGTTTGATGACATCCTCGGTGAGTATGACAATTTTTCTCTTTTCATTATTGAGCTCTCAAATGAAAACGACTCTCCTGGTTTAAAAGTGGAAAAGATGAGGGCGGAATAAGTTTCAGCTTGCTGGAGGGCAGAGATGACTCATTGTTTTTGTCCCCGTGTGTGTGAATATATATATATATATATGTGTGTGTGTCAAGAGATAGCCATTGTGTGTGTCTCACCATTATGGTGGAAAAAGTGACCCCTCTCTCTTTCTCTCTCTCTCTCTCTCTCGCTCTGCTTGTTCCTTGCCCAGAGGAGATCGAGAAGAAGCTAACTGCCTACAGGAAAGGCTGTAAAATCTGGAACATGCTAATTTTTTGTCAGGTGAGTGACAGGATAGACAGGGCAATATTGTGACATCATTGACATTGATATCCTAATTATTATAATATATAAATAATTTAGAGTTGGCTTGCACTTCTGCTTAATTAGTCTTTATGGATCTAGGGATGGACTCACATCAGCTGCAGGATAGCAATACGTTTTAAGTATAATTTTTCGACAATACATAAAACGTATTTTACATTTTGGCTAAGGTCATAGGTGGTATCAGGAAAAGAATAGCCCTGTGACACAAAATGAAGCATAACAAATTCTAATTATTATTATCGTATTACAAAGAAATGCAAGTATGAAATATAAAACACATACATTCAACAAAGGGATTTAAAATTGAATTAACAGTACCGCCTCATTCTTGTGCACATGAAAGAGAAATTGCTCACTTTGGGTTCTTGATATCATTTGCTTAGAATGAAGCAATACCGCCATGGAGCTAGAGGCCCGAGAGCAATAATTATTTACTCATTTTGTTGAAATATTACATTTCTGTTTAGCTTTCCAATGCTAAAGTTAGATCTTCTGCAGAAGTGTCCTTTAAAAAAGTGCCTGCTGTTTCAATTTATCCACAACTATTAGCTCTTCATATCATATTATTTCCATACCTTATTGAAATATTTAATTTGTTGCCCCATATTCCCAGAAGAAAATGTAAATAAATAAAAACAACTTTTTTCTAAGAAATCTATTTAAAATTAGTATCCATTAAAAAATCCTTTAAAAATAGTTATTTAATAAATATTCAATAAAACAAAAGTGTAAGTTTATAAACTGAATTTTATATTAAGTAGGCAATTTAATTTAATTATCCTAAAACCCCAGAGTCCCCCCCATATCAGGATGGTTTGACCCAACGTGGCACACGCTAACGGTCAAGACCCGTCTATCACTGCCGGCTTTTAAACTCACATCGTGAAGTCGTGGTTGGAGCGTAGCAGCAATGCTGTTGAAACACGGACACGCACACTGTCAAGTTATGGCTCTTGATTGAGCGCACTTCCCCACTTGATAGGGATTTGGTAATCTACCCAGATTAAAAACTGGGTTCCACTCAAAATGAAGACGACTTTTTCCTTTTTTCTTTTTCCTTTTATGTTGGAGTTAAGTTTGAGCCATTTCCACTCGCTCCATACGGAAACGAAATAGGTGAAAAACCTTTACAGGGAAAACAGAAAAAAAACACATCTCAAATATACCAGCCAGAAGCACTCATTTTCACTTTGCACCAGTGCATTCTGCATGAGCACAAAACCTCCAGCTGTGCCTCCACCAACATACAAATCATAAACAATGATACAAGACACCGGACAATCAACCCTAGACATACTAAAGCTTTCAACCACAACGACATTTGCCCGCAAACAATTCGTCACAGCCCCGTGACGCGCTGACGCTCCGCACTGGCAGTGACAGTCACACAGTCAGCGCTCAGAGCGCCTCGCTTACCGGCTGCTTCTCCGGATTTGTAGATTCCGTTTAAGTTTTGCAGATTGTCCGCTGCATACTCTCCTCTGTCTCTCTCCTCACGGCGTTTTCTTCTCACCCTCTTAAGTGCGCCCCGGTCGTTACTTCCGGTCTCTCAATCTCCGCCCCGTTTCCCAATTGTTTGTTTTATTTTTACAAATCTCTCTAATCACCCCTACGTGCTTTGTTTATATCCCAATCACCTTTATTTCTACTTACATGTTTTATTTTTGTTTATATATTTATAAACTAACAGAAAATATACACGTTTGACTTGACACACACAGTGAGCTCTCTCACTAGCACACACACCCCATCTCCAACCCTCCTCGTGCTAGAGATCCGTTGTAGGCATGCGCCTCAGCTCACTCTCACTAGTACCCCCCCCCCCATGTCAACAACACTTGCCGGCACTAATCGCGCTGGTTAGGGGGTACTTCGGTACAAAAAATATTTCACAGGGGGTACAACACTGAAAAAAGGTTGAGAACCACTGATCTATGTTATCCTAAAAACCTGCATAATATTGGCATATCCCACGTCTTAATTGGAATAAGGCCTATTTTGGAACAAAAACCTGATATGCTTTGTGTGTTGAATTCTGAATATTTCACCATTCCGAGTAATAGTTGAAAATGTGTGTAAATTGAAGCAGCTTGTTTCTGGGGATCAAGAAGTGGATCCTAGTTCTCACTTAAAGCAACACTATGTAAAACTTTTACCTTAAAGCCCAACTATGTAGTTTTTCCCTTGTTTCGCCCCCTTCAGGTATTTAACGTTTAACCAAAAGAGCCATATGCCGTCACCGGAAGAACCATATATGGCTCGCGAGCCAGAGGTTCCCGACGAGCTGATCTATCGTAACTGGGTATTTACAACACTGAAGTAAACGTTAAATACCTGAAGGGGGCACTACAAGGGAAAAAACTACATAATGGGGCTTTAAGTGTACAATTGGAATATGTACCATTAAATAAATAATTTTAATACTAGGCAACGTTAAGCTCTGAGAAGCCAGACAAGCTTCAGGTGGTTTTAGATGGTTGTGCTGATCACAACCAATTGGATGCTTGAGGCTTGCCAAGTAATACCAGGAATGAACATATAGTAACACAAGAACCTTTCCCCAGGGCGGTCCGGGCCATCTTTACCTGCTGAAGAACAAAGTGGCCACCTTTGCAAAGGTGGAGAAGGAAGACGACATGATCCAGTAAGACTTCCATTATGATACGGACACTCGTCGCATTAACATGTAATATTCAAACATCTTTCACTTTCACAACATGGATTTTTACATTTGAATGATTGCAGGTGTTCAAAAAAGCATTTGATTGAAATATTTAACCATAAATTATCCGTCTCATTGAATAATAATAATAATAATAATAATAATAATAATAATGCATTATATTTCTATCGCACTCTTCCTTCAAGAATCTCAGAGTGCCACACAGATAGTAAAAACAAATAAAACCGATTAAAACATAGTTAAAAGCAATTCATTTAAAAATAAAAAGAATATTATTACCAATTCGGCCACCTACTCGCCGTGTCCCGTAATTTCTCATTCATGTACCGTAATCTCTCATTTGTGTACCGTAATCTCTCATTTGTGTACCGTAACCTCCCGTGGTCCAAAGGTTCTGGCGGCGGCTCGGCCGGCTGATGAGCAAGCTGAACCCGAAGCCCAACCTCATCCACATCATGGGCTGCTACGTGCTGGGCAGCGCTAATGGAGAAAAGGTACTCAGTCCTTTTCTTTACCAATTCAATTCATTTTGTGTTGTACAAAATTACCAAATCGCAAACGTGTCTCAGAGAACTCCTTGTTCTCCCAGCTTGGCACGACAACAAACAGAGACTCCCACGCTCCCCTGGTTGGTGCACACAAGTTCACATAAATGGACATGTAGCAGAACATATCAAATATACGCGCAGTGCACTGCATCGTGCAACGAGACCAAAAGCCGCCGCATGTTCTGCAGATGCACGGTCAACGAAAAAGACGGAGCAGTTTTATTTGTGCATGCGAAAGATAAAATAACGTGTACGTTTCTTTTCTTTATTTTTCATGTATCATTGGAAGAGGTGTATGAGTTGTGTCTTAACCACAACCTTGTGCGGCCTTGGCTGCAGCGCTGATCCTGCTGACAATGCCAGAGGACACCCACCCACACGCCTACACACACACTAAAGCACCCACCCACCCACCCACCCACAAACATAAACACACACACACACACACACACACACACACACACAGAAACACCAACGCACGCACACACTGAGAATAGAGTCCTTGACACCCACTCTACATGCTCACATCTAACCTACATCCTCACACACTCATGTGGCCCTGTCACAACCCCCTTCCACCACCCAGACAAAAAAAAAAAACACACACACACGTTTGCATAGTAGCGTGCCAACACAAACTGAAATATTCATATTTGCTAATGCAGCACTTTATCCATCCGCGCATACCGCTGCTCTCTTGTGATTGCATACCGATGTACTGGTCAAACTGTAGACCTCCTTTTTTACACATTACAAAAGCGCCCGAATGCCAAAATAGCCGTGACGGGGTAGAAGGCCACGTCGTGCATATTGTATGCGTGTGTGTACCGCTCAGAAAGGAACTGTTCAATGCAGTGTGAGGCTGTCAGGGTGATAAAGACAGAGGAGGAACAAGCATTAAACTGTTTTTTAAAGCACATGTTGTATGTTATTGTTAAAGATATAGATTATTTATAATGTCATATATTTAACACTGCTGGACTTTTAATTTAAAAAGGCATAGATTAAGTTTGTGTTAATAGCATAATGATGTAAATGATGTAAAACACGTCTCTTTTAGATAGAGCTGACTCCTCTCTGCAGTTGAGCTAAACAAAGGCCACTATTGTATTGATTGTAGTAAATACATTACGCACGTTGCAAGCTGGTATCCTGAAAATTATCCCATTCTACCAATTCCACTACAAAAGGAAACATTTTCTTCCGATCTACGTTCGTTTTTGACGTATCACAAGTCTTGGGAAATGGGTCAAACAAACACAGGACCACGACTAGAAACGTAACAAACACGCCATTTTGTTGCCTATACATAAAAGTATTTATATTTGTTTTAATTACAGTTTTTTCCGATTGCTAAACGACAGTGGGCACAACTGGAGTCACATGTGCAAAACTCTAACTACAGTCTGCACTACCAACAGTCACCTGAGCTAAACAGTTCACATCACCTGCAAAACTCATTCCAAGCAACACAACTCTTAACACACTCAGAACACACAGAGAGTAAAAACACTAGCACCAAACACCAATACACAAAATACTAACTTTTCATCTTTACAGTTTGAACAATTTCAGTTCAATTTCAGTTCTCAAAGAAAAGAGACATTCTTTCACGTGATTTATTATTTTTTTTAGAACATAACAATTCTTTAAGGTAAATGAAAATTAGCAGTTTGCTTCAATAGTCTGTAGCAATTTACGGAATTACAGTAATGAAAAAAAACTTAAAGTACATACTGTAATTCGAACAAATAATTGAGGGGCTAATCCTGCCTCTCTCTAGCATCAGGCCACATGTTTTCATCAACATCACATCTAATGTTCTCTCTTGCCATGCACCTTGGGAAGAACCTTCTGGCGGTCCTTATCCATCCCATGTCCTCTGGCCTCCTCATCTGAAAGAACAGCTCTTTGTCTTCCTCCATGCATCCGCCCTCTCCCTGCCACCCTTCTCCCTCCACAAACCCGTTTTCCTTGTTCCATTTCCAAAATGAGTCTTTCTGAGCTCTACATATATATATATACTGTAATATATATACTGTAATATATATATATATATATATATATATATATATATATATATATATATATATATATATATATATGTGTGTGTTCACTAACAAGTCTAAAACAAGACACCTGCTTAGCCTTTCAGCTGAAATTGCAATCATTAGAGTTTGAAAGGCACAAGACTGACATCTATTCCGTTTTGAATGTGTGGTTCACAGTTTTGACAGCAGTGTGTTAGCATGTGAACAAAGTGCTGTACATCCACAGTGTTGTGCAGGTTGTGGTTAAAGTCATGGGATAAGTGTGTAGAGTTTTGAAAACTGTGTTCAAGCAATGAAAAACCAACTAGACTTTGGTCCACATGAACTGCTGCTGTGCAGACTGTAGTTAGAGTTTTGCACATGTGACTCCAGTTGTGCCCACTGTCGTTTAGCAATCGGAAAAAACTGTAACATCGTTAACTGTGCATTTCACTGGAAAATGGTGTCC
Organism: Liparis tanakae; assembly: GCA_036178185.1. Taxonomy (NCBI): domain Eukaryota; kingdom Metazoa; phylum Chordata; class Actinopteri; order Perciformes; family Liparidae; genus Liparis; species Liparis tanakae. Next base: position 6,266,080 of record CM070094.1, on the reverse strand, counting down.
CTCGAAAACATGGTGGCACATTGTTAACAGCCATTGTTTCTGTGTGCACGTGCCTTCCAGGTGGCGAGAAGTCCCAGTGGTGCTTTGTGACATTTGGCATCTTCTCCACAAGCTCAGCTGGAGAGACAATATTAATAGACTGACTGGTACATGTAGAAATGGGCCTTCTTTAAAAAGAAAGAAAAGAAGGAACAGAAAATCTGCGACAGATTTATAGTTGTCCGTAATGTCAGGCTCACTCAAAAATCAAATACCGCCTCTTGGCCAGTGTCTGGTACCGACTTACCCTTTAGCCTCTGGATGAGACCAACTGGGCTCTCTTTTGAAAAGAACTAAGTATATTCATTTTTTTCTTAATACATTTAACGCTATTCATATAGACTATACGGCTCTAGACATCATATGTATTAAATTAATTAAAGGCCCAGTTAGAGAGAGTTTCCTTCTGCTAAGGCCCACAGTTAGGATATAATCCTATTACTCATAGTTTGCCTAGCTGTTGTATTAATGTATGTATGTATGCAGACAACTAGTTTTCAAATTTAACTGAATAAATTATAAATTATACATACAAATAACAGAAAGCTTTAGAAAAATTTGCTCAACTGACTGAAGGGATGTCAACTAAAAGAACCATGGTATTAGTATCTACTGAAGAGAGAAATTTGTGTGTGCAGACCTTTTTTGTGGTTATTTAAACCACTTGTTTCATCTCTATTTTTCTGCATCTTTTTGAGACGAGATGTAACAGATTTTTTAAATGTTACGTCGATGAAGAAATGTAGTCCTTGAGATTTGCTTCACGAGGGACAAGTCCCGATCAAAGATAAGCTATATAAGGACATTCCTGTACACCTCTACAGGTTCCTATGGAGTCCGCCTACGGACATTTATTCGAAAAAATATAAATATTATGAAGTTGAAGCAGGAAAATAAATCACCAATGTCATCTGATGGGCTCCTTGGATACCAGGATCAGATCCACTTTTTTCATAACGTTTCTACAGGCAGCCTCCTACTGAGCTCCAGGTCTGCTCACCACCCCCGTCTGTGTTCAGGCCCCCATCATCATCAAACCACCTGCATGCCATCAGCCTGGTCCACCTTCACAGATGATGCACACTTTGTCTCCATCTCATTTTTTTCCTCCTTCCCACCTGTTTAAAAAAAATAATGTATGGCTGCATTTTTCATCCTTCATATGTCAAGTGATACAAAATTATACAGACCTGCTGGTTGCCTGGCAACCCCACAGTGACGTAAAGAGAATAAATGTTCAGGGACAAAACGTACATTTATATATTGTATCAGAGCTAGAAGGCACATTCTGATACCTTTTTGTCAGCTTTACCTTCGTATTTAGTGAACAGACATGAGCGTGATATCAATGAAACGGGAGTTTTCCAAAATTACATTGTGATATTATCCCAAAGAGAACAAAGCTATAGGACGAAAGCATGTCGCAGCCTCGGAATCTTCAGGAAATATATACTGTATATATACCCACAGGTTCTATGACGGAATAACTTCAATGTTTTAGCAAAAGTACTATTCTTATATGACCAAATGGTTTCATACATTTTCTGTCAATGTAGAAAAAGATCTGATCTTGACGTCTGAGGCAATATTATCTTTATAGATGCATGCAAATGCATCTGTCACAAAGTCTGAAAATAATTTGGTTTAATTTAACCACGTCAGGCTTGTTTTCCCTCCTTCGAGCTGCCCATGAATGTACGTTTAGGTTGAAGCTGAGAAATCCTCAATAAAATAAGAAAAAAACAAAAAAGGATTAAAAAAACAACTGAACTTGACGGATCTGCTGCACAGCCTTTTGGAGATGAAAACTGCCAAAAGCCGTTTGGCTGCTGGGCTCAATTTTTTTGATGGAACGACCACAGGGAGAAGGGAGGTGAGGAAGACAAGGTTTCATCAGGTCTGACAGGCCTAAACACACAATGGAAAGATACAGTTGATTTTGTTTGCTCAGTTAAACTCTCAAAGAACAAATGAGAAATAGAACCAGAGGAGTCCGCAGGGATTTGGGATCATGTCCCCTTGTCTCTGGAAGTAATTAATAACTGTCTTGACAAGTGTTTCAATTCAATTCAGTTTATTTGTATAGCCCATTCTCACAAATTACAAATTTGTCTCAGAGTGCTTTACAATCTGTACACATATACATCCCTGTCCCAAAACCTCACATCGGATCAGGAAAAACTGCCAAATAACTGTTCAGGAGAGCAACAGAGGAGGATTCCTCTCCAGGATGGACAGGTGCAATAGATGTAATGTGTACAGAAGGACAGATTTAGAGTTAAAATACATTCAATGAATATGACAGAGTTTATGAATAGTTCATAGTAGGCATATTCCACGATGGAGACCTCCACGACCCATCAGGCAGATGGAGGCAGAGAGGAGGAGTGGGTGGAGTCTTAACAGTGGGCGGAGTCTTAATAGGGCAATGGCATAGTTGGTAGTAGACATATTCCACGATCCAGACCTGGATGATCCATCAGGCAGATAGGATCTATGACGTCTCATAGGGTCCGATGAGACGTGAAGTCAAAAGGACTGAGGAGAAAGCCGAGTTAATAACGTGTGATTGAGAGATGATAATTCATAGATAAGGAAAGAGAAAATAGGAGATAGGTGCTCAGTGCATCCTAAAACATCCCCCAGAAGCATATAAGCCTATACCAGCATCTCTCGGGGCTGGACCAGGTGAACCTGGTTTAAATGAGGTGACTGTGTCTGCCTCCAGGACTGAAGGTGGAAGCTGGTTCCATAAAAGAGGAGCTTGATAAATAAAGGCTCTGGCTCCCATCCTACTTTTTAAGACCATAGGACAGGGGTGCTCAATACGGCGACCTGCCAGTCGATCGCGGCGTAGTATTGGTAGATCGCATGACATTAAAAAAAATTGGCCTGCCCCCCTGTAACTTTCTCTATAGCGCCAGATTACAGCAGAAACATGTCACTTCTGTCTCAACGTGTCGCGTTAACAGACCTCGGTCTAGCGCGCCGCAAGGCTCGGACGCTGGCTTGCGCGCATCGGGGCAGAGCAAAGAAAAAGTTGTTGTTGTTCTCTCTGTAACTCTCTCTGTATCTTTCTCTCTCTCCACACAGCTGATCCAGACTCTGAAGAGGCTGCTGAGACCCTCTTCGGTTGACTTCAAGTCCCCACTAGAGCTGTCTGCAGAGGGTAAGCGCACGACTCACAGACCTGAAATATAGTCTAGACGTCTTTCATCTTTTAGACATGTCTGCTTATTTCACATACAAAAAACATTCACGCAGCTTCACATGTACGCTCGCTAGATGTTAATGGCGGCAATTAATCACTGGTGGTGGGCCGTGGAGAAAGCATATTAGGGAACATGAGGAAATACACAGGTGTAAACCCGGCATCACTCATTTTCCCGACACCCATCAATGCAATGCTAATTATTTTCCCATGAAAATGTCATTATCGCCCTCCGTGTGCTTCCGCCTTCCGTCTTCTATTGAGTAAATGTTCTTCTGGATTCTCTCCACACATGCAGTCTGTGAAGAAGCAATTAGCAACGTATAGTTTATATTCATATTACTGTCCTAGATGTTTCATATTACTGTACTAGATGTGGTCAGGTTAAAAGTACATTATAACTTAATATCAATATCACACAACCTAAAATAACCACAGCAATAAGCAACATATAGTATGCAAAGCATTACAAATGGTGTTCGACACGATAAATACCAGCAGCAATAACACAATATATTCAAACTTTGTAATGTGGACAGAGCGCCGATTCCAAAGAAGAGGGGCTTGGAGTAAAATAATTAATGAAATACATAATATTATATACATGGAGCCAAAAAGAATATAGTCTAATAGATTATATAAAAAAATATATATATAACATTTCTAGCATTCATCCAAGAGATACTTCACTGGATGAGAGAAAACTTTGACCTGATGGTGGTGCTGGAGGATAACTCAAAGTCAGTAGGATTCATCATCTGGGAACCATGAATGTCTGGCGAGACTTCATGGAGTGGAAATATTTCCTAGAGTCATGGAGCTTGTAATAACAAAATAATATGAAAAGGATTCACTTCCCCACTTAACTTTCATGTTAAAAAATCTCAGTATTCATGGCTGGAATCTTAGTTTTCAAATGTTTTTCTTTTTTACGCCACACTTTATTATTTTGGCTTATTATTTTCTGGTCTTTGCTTTTTCTCAAGTGTGTATATATTTGTATATTTGTCTTTTGACAGTGAACTGGATTCAATGGATGGCAGATTATACCATCACATTTTTTTTTCCAATTATGTTTCTTTACTTTGTTAAGAGTGCCTTTTCTGACCTGAGTCATTCCTACGACTAAACTAGTCATGGAAAGTAGATTTAAAATGTCTCTTAAAATAAGCAAGCATGTCCTTAATTTATAAAATGACCAATGCCATGATTGATGATGCCATGACAGAACATTAACCTAAGCCCCATGACCCAGATTCTGCTCCCTTCACAATCACAGCTAAATTGATGACACGTAGATGTCCATCAATAATCTCACGGTCACTGAAAACACATCTGTATTGATCCCACATCATAACCTAAATAGAAAACAAGTCTAACTGTAACAGCACAAAGCAGACATGGTTAGCAGGTATGGTTAGCTAGCTAAAGTACGGTTCACGTCTGTAACATGACCTCTAATAATAAGCTGCAAACATGATTTGTGATGAAATTTAATGGTGTCCCACTAAAAGGCGACAGCCTCATCTTCATTACCTTTGTGATGAGGTGTGAAAACATTTGTATGTATTTCCTAAATACGTACATGCCTGCGTATTTTATTTGTTATTGTTTTATGGTGTTAGTCGTTGATAAAGTAGCTAACTTGAGTGTTTATTTGAGACATTGTATCAAGCACCACGGCCCTCACCGATATCACCCAGGTGAACAGAACAGCTTAAATATTTCAACCTAACTGTGACATTAAGCTGCAAATAATGTGCGTTCGGCTAATGTTGCCTTTCGCGAGACAACGGCAACGTCAGCACACAGCATAGAAAAAAAAATTCATGGCAAAAATCATAACGTCTATTATTGTGGTCAATAATGAGATCAGTATTATATAATAGGTATTGTCTGGACTTCTTATACATTATGCATTTATAAAGAACATTTTGTAGCCTAGCTTTAATGAATCATAATTGAAATTGTTAACATGAGTGAAAATTTGAGCTGGGGAATGAACGTTAATGTTAGCATGACTGATTAACATAACCCGATTAACGTCTTGTTACCTAACTTTATAAGTTAGTTATATTTAAATAATTTAAATTGTATTATGTACCTTGGAGGTATTGGTGCAGGTTACAGGGCTTATTCAAACTAATGAACACAGTTGTGTCGTGATGACATCTCTAGCGTACACAATTTTAGTCCTTACTTAGTTCCCCCGACGAGACTGGAAAGGGATACAACGGACGAGGGGGGCTAGAGTCCGAAATGTCTTCTTACATTTATATTTTATTTAATATTTAATAAAATAACTATTTTTAAGGGATTTTTTTAAATTTGAAATATATTTAGAAAAATCTTACGTAACCCTTGGAGTCCCTTCACGTAGGACTACCCCCATTTGAGAACCACTGGTCTAATGGGTGGTGCTCGGTGAGCTCAGGGTCTCCCATTAAGGTAACGCTGTGTAATCTTCATCTTCTTTCAGGCAAAGAGATGATCGAGATGTACTTTGACTTCCGCCAGTTCCGCCTGTGGAAGAACCGCCGGCACTCCAAGCTGCTGGACTACGACGACCTCCTGTGACCTGACCCCGTGTTCTGACGGCTGTTGGAGCGGTTATCTCACGTTTGAGCCCACTGTATGATGACAGGGCCTTTGGTTGAAGGGCCTTCCCCCCAATGCAACCCACGAGAGGCTCCTGGGCGGGGCGCTGCGGCAGAGCTGGAACAGTTTGCAGCGCAGTTGGGTCTTTTAGGCCCAAGTAGATCCAGCGTACCTTTTCCCCCTTATCCATTTTCCACTTTCTGCCAATCTCTCGGAGAAAAGAGAAAGAGAAGGAGATGAGAAAAAGGGCGGGACGCGATGGACTCATCATCCTAGCCTAGAAGATACTAACTAGAGTTAGATCCCCGAGTTCAGGAAGGATGTTAAATTAAGGAGTTTCAGAGAACTGAAAAGACTCTTCCTTTTCTTGTTGTTGTTGCCTTTAGCCGACCTATCTGCTCCTTTATTAAATGGAAGCTTATACGAAGATGAAAGTTTTCTGTCAGGTGTGCGAATTATTCACAAGTGGATTAGAGCTCATATGTAAAGCGCTTACTGGAGCCTTAGAGAATAGATTTACAGAATCTCACTCCACGCCATCATGTGAAAATCTAGACTTATTCAAATTTAGAGTTGTCTATTTAACATAGCTTCTTTCTTGTTTTTACGAATAAATGTACCAGTATTTCGTACAGACTGTTGGATTAACTCAGGTGAAATCCCTTGTTTGATACTAAGCATTGTACTCGCTGTTGGCAACATACTGTAGAGCAGAATCTAAGGCCTTCACAGCAACACAGAGTCATCCTCAGGGATGTCGTGTTTTATTTAACATGTGTGCATGAAGGGCGGAGGTTATTCTTTCCCATAATATTTTCATATAGACTTCCGAGTCAACTGTAGCCGAACTGAGAGACGTGTCCACTCGTGTTTCATGCCATTTTCAGCATTACACAAGCAGTCCTTTCTTGAGCCGATTCGATCCTCGTTAGCGTGTTTGTATTGCATGTGTGTGTCCACAGCGTACTACAGGTTGCCGTGTCTCGTTAGTAGATACATACTAATGACCTACATCCTGTTTATTTAATTTATTTCAACACTTGATTTACTCACTTTTCTCAGAGTAAATAATAATGTATTATTTAAGACTTTAATCGCTCAAAGTAGCAACAGAGTGGTATAGAGGGTACTTTCCTATTTTTTGTGTTTCCTCCACCCACTAATTGTTGTTTCAGTTCCTGTATTCTTAGAGAACCAGTGCTGTAGCAAAGTAATCTCTAATATCCATTTTTAAACATCAGGATACTTTTGCTAGAGTTGAAATAATGTGTATTTTAGCGTTTACATTTTGTTTTTAAAGTGTACTTCTTTAATTTAGTGCTGCACTTCCAGTACTTTGCAATTGATGGAAAAACGTCATCTACATTTCCCACGATGCAACTGCATCTTTTTATTATCCTCGGTGTTTAACAGTGTCTTTCACACTCTGGAACCGTCATGTATTGTGCAGGCTTTTTATAGAACATGCCTGAAGCCCAGATTACATCATCGGACATTATGGTATCATCAGGGGTGTTTTTCTCAATTTTTTTAAGTGAACTGATCTTTATGTGCACAACTAAATAATTGGTAGGCTGCCATTTTAAAACGTGTAACTCATTTGACAACAAAGGCCAATATTAGCCTGACGCTGCATTACTGGCCTAGCCAGTTGAATAATGAGTAATTATATTTTTTCAAAGCAAGGGCTTACCCCATTGTACTGTGCAGCTGCATAATATCCACATTAATAATACATAACTACCTGCTCTGTTCAAAATAAATAACGGGGGAGAATGCTGTTTTTTAAAGCTCATGTCATATTTGGAACAGTGTACTCGGTGGTACTCGAGTTCATTGTCAGATGGGAGGTAGACCTTTGTATTGCTTGTACTGTACATACATGGTATAAAAAAAAACACTGTAACTGTGTTTTTCCTTGAAGTAGCGTTCAGGGTTGATTTATGGTAGGAGTTTGGAGCATATATATATACACAATATGTGACATTCATCCACATATGCTTCCTATTCCATATCCGTCTTCATCCATGCTTCTGTTGTTCTTCTTCTTAATGCATGCACGAGGACATACAGCAGCTTTACAGGAGAGCTTTGTGTCCAAATGGGACATCTCGATTTGCCAGTGACGGTGTAAACCGTGAAGTTAAATATGATGGAAGTTAGTAACTGCTATAGAAGCACCGATCCAACTTCTTCAGGTCTCTTGATCTGGGCCTTAGAGATTGCCTGATGCAGAGCACCGATCCAACCATATGGTTTGATTAATAACCTCGATGCTTCACTGTGTTCAAGTGAAATCTTGATTAGGCTTGTGCTTGATGAAGTTGCTTTGTGTTATAATTTGCAGTGGAGCTGTTTTATACTATAACTGCCTCATGCAAAGGGAAATAAGTGCTGGGTGACAAGAAAGGCTCAACTCTTTTTATCTACAAATACTGAATAGGTTTTGGGACTGAGCCCCATTCTTCTTTTAACGATCCGTTTTCCATTATAAGAGCAGGCAGTCTTTTTCTGAAAATTACGATTTGTGTTTAGCATGTAAAGGCTTCCACGTTCACACTGCAGGCTCCTCATCGCAACTCAAGGTAACATGGACATCACTACATCCCTCACAAATTAATTGCAATCATTTTGTATAATTACTGTTGAAAACTAAGAAAATAGTGGCATAACAATGGTTACATAATGTGTTCACAAAATGCTAACAGACCCCTAATAGCAACACAGGTTGTATTGAACCCTGGAGAGAGAGCCAGGTCTTTGCAGCTTTTTTTTCCCCATGTTTATAATTTCTATAATTGATCATATTTTAGTAAGAAGTATTCCTGATCTAATTGGTTGTTGATTGTAATACAATTGGCTATTAATACAAACACATTGTTTTCTACTCTCACTAATCTTAAACTTAAGAATATTTCCATTGCACTCTGGAACAGGAAAACCTTTTTCTTTGATTTCCGCTTACATTTTATTGTCCATTTCTTTTATTAAGCTTCACACTTGCTGCACCAACGTGTCACATCAAAAGCCTCCCTGTAGCTCAACCTACATAATCTATCATATTCATGGTACGGTCGTCTTTTTGACCTTTGCAACATCTGCAGGAAGCGCCGAGTTGAACTGAATTAAACTAATTAAGAGCCCCCCCCCCCCCCTCAAAAAAAAGGGTGCAGGGTAGAGGTAGAAGCCATTAAATGCTGTTTTTGTACTGGTGGAATTAATGCTCGGGAAATGAACATAATGCTCAATTTATCATGTGAACTAGCAAAGGTAATTCATACCATACAGTCAAAGAATACTTTCTTATATTTAAATCATGTTTGTTTAGATGAATGTCCAGTAGGAGCTGCCACTCTTATTGATAATCTTGCGTGGTCAGTATTTCCACCAACCTCAAAATGAATGTTATCATCCATCCGTGTTAGATTACAGAACTTCATCTTTTCGCTTGAGTCTTATATTTCTCAAAATTGTAATCCCTACTGTTGGTTTTAATCTGACGGCTTTTGCTGAATAAGAGGATCTCCCCATCTTTTAATTGTTGTACATGCATGCGTTTGCGTCATGCTGATGTGGACTCATTCAAACATCACCTACTCTCAAAACATTTCTTCTGTAGCAATATGCTGAGTGATTATTACTGTATGTTTACTTAGATTTGTATACAAGATAAGGGACATAGTTGAAGGCATTGTCTGTAATACCTTTGGATTTGAATGACTATTGATTCGATGGAATCCCTGCTCAGCTCCTTTGTATTCTAATGTTCTAATGTCCCATCCTCCTCATACCATACTCATCTGCTTTCGCCTCTGCTCTGTGCTTTAGTAAACCCTGATTACATGGCCGATCGATGGTTGTAAATGGGTTGGGTTAAGTTGCAATTGGAATTGTGCTTAAACAAATTGCTTAGCTTAATGGATTTCTAATGATTTTCTGAAACACAATGGCAACAAAAACAATACGGGAGATCCATTATCTGCTGCAGATCTAGCACTAGTAACATGAAGCGAGAGCTCGGGCACTTTAACATAACTTACAGGCTGTATAATTAGCTCTCACAAGCTCAGGAAGCTGAAGTAGTACAGCCTAAACAGAGCACCAGGGCATCAAAGTCAAAACATGTAATTCTAACATTTAGGTTCCCTTTTTAAAATCATTAGGTCCTAAACATATTAGATGCACTAATAACCATATCTATTTATTTTTTGAGACAGACTTTTGCGGCGTATGTCTTTGTCAAGCGGAAGAGCTTTGAGAGATCCAGATCATTGTATTACTCGTCTCCAACGCTGTGTCCACGTCTCTTTATTTATCCATCAGAAAGAGGACAATCACAAGACTTTCACACAGGAAACTGTTAATAATGTCCTGTGTGAAAACAAAACTAGACATCGACTTACCGCTTGATACGTAACGTTGACCGAAGTCAGCTTGGGCAGTTATTCATTCATGGTTGTCACATAACGTTGATGATAAAATATTTTTAACCATAACCAAGCAGTTTTGTTGTTAACTGTGTCATTGTGAATCTCTAGAATTGGGATCTTTAGGCTTATATGAAAAGTACTTTTGGTTCAGAAACGTCGATATTCAATGTATACGTGGTTTACCGAAATGAAGAATGTCAACCAGTTTTCTGGCGACCGACTGGTGCATTTAACACTGAGATATGGCCACGTTCTGACCAGCGTTTACGTAACAGAGAGCAACTTTAGCAGTAGCTTGAAGCTTTTGGCAATATTCCAATATAAATCCAATATTCACACTTCTTTAGCCGTTTTGATTTGAGAGGAACCACAAAGTTGGGTGAAATTCTTTGTGGGTTCGTCACAATACACATTCATTCCATCCATTCTTAACTTGAAAATATTGACGGTTCAACTTCATATTTAATGACCATTGGGGAAAGTAGGAGACAAATTAAAAAGGAGTTGAGCAGAGAGCAATACAAGGATAGTCTTGGCAATATTTTCTGTGTGGGCCGGCAACTGTAAGAAAGAAAGAATAACTTTTATTGTCATATTACATATAGTTGTATGAATTATATTCTCTGCATTTATCCCATCCTGCAGTGAAGGTTCAGGGAGCAATTGGGGGTTCAATGACTTGCTCATTGACACTTCGACATGCAACTAATGGGGATACAGGGATCAAACCTATGTTGCAGGACGACCACTCTCCCCAAATAGCTACAGCAGGCAACTTTGAGACAGTCGACAAAACCTCAGCCAGTCAAGAACTTGTATTAATATTAGTGCAAGTAGATTAGGCTTGTCGTGCTGGCTCACTGGAGCCCTATTTCCATTTTCTGAGAACATAATTACACAAATCAAGAAATTGATCTTTGAACGCCAATCCACCCCCTCCCACTCCCATTATTTTCCAAATGAAGCTGTGTGTCCCTGTTGAGAAAAGAAGAGTTCAAATTGTTAATAGGCATGGTTAGAATTGGCTTTAATTTGACTCCGATTAGACGTACGCTCTCGTCGTACATACATGTTCTTGACAAAAGCAGGATAAATATAAAAAAGACATTGAAGACAACAGAGTAGCAATATGTATGTACAATATTAAAACAACAACAGTTGCCCTCCCCGCTGCTCTTGCCGGTTCCCGTGGAGATTGCCAGGGCTCAGTTGATTGAGTTTGATGAGGCTGATGGATTGATGCCACTTTTGATTGCCCCGACACCTAGTCGGGCTGAGATTTTATTTTGGGAAGAGGGGAAAATAATGTGTTCATTTAATGTCTGTTTCACTTTGGATCAACTCCTAGGCCATTTAACTCAGTGCTCAGCAGTGCCTGTAGGAGTGACAGATGTTATGCCAAAACACTCAAAAACAGGTTTGATCATCAATGTGTCTTGTTCATATAAAAGGTATAATAGCAATTAATATTACTGTGTATCTGGTGATTTTGATACTAGAAAAATGTTATTATATTTGGGTAGCTTTCCTGAGCTTTTTGGGTTGTTCCTTAGAATAGACATTATAGATGGAACTTTAATCCAAACAAACTGTGTATGAAATACAAAAAAAAAGTTGTTGCATTGCACAATGTTTGTAATAACAGGTGAGAAGAATGATTGTTTTTAAAGCGGGTTCCCCCCCCCTCCCCATTAAACCTGAAGTCTAAACGGTATGTTGTACGTTTCATTGTGTTATAGATTGAGTGATGACATGAACACAGTCGAAAGGCTTCACGTTCTATTCTCCATGTAGTTTAGTGTGCAGCAGGCAAAAACATACAGTGCACTTTGGTTGAGAGGCAATTATAGTATCAAACATATTAATGTTCACGTATGTGTATAAGCAGCATAACTGCCATTTTAGTTTATTTAAGGAGTTTCTGTCAGGATTTAGAAAACACCACAGCACAGAGACAGCACTGGTGAAAATTAATTAATGGCAGCAGATAAAGGACTCATCTATGTACTGGTCTTGTTAGACCTTAGTGCTGCATTCAACACCATTGACCATGACATCCTATTACAGAGACTGGAGCAGTCGATTGGCATTTCAGGCACCGCACTAAGTTGGTTTAAATAGGGTGACTAGGCGTAAAAAAAGCGTCCGGCAGGGTTTCCAAAAACGTCCGGGATTTTGCTTCGTCGGATATTTACGTTTCTCTGGGTCTGTCACTAGTTTTTAGTCCTTACAAGTTTTGAAAATCGTATCTCCCTTACGTTCCACCTGAACAGTCATTGGTCGACTGATCTCAGTGTTGCCAGATAAACGAAATCCCCCTTTTAGGCATGTATATCACAAAACAGGCAGAATAAGAGATCCGAGCGCGTGCGGATCTGAACTATTGATAAACTGTCAGATTCCTTGAAAGTATTTTAACTCTAAATCTGTCCTTCTGTACACATTACATCTATTGCATCTGTCCATCCTGGAGAGGGATCCTCCTCTGTTGCTCTCCTGAAGGTTTCTTCCCTTTTTTCCCCCTGAAGGGTTATTTGGGAGTTTTTCCTGATCCGATGTGAGGTTTTGGGACAGGGATGTTAGGCTCTGTGTGTTTCCTGTTTTATGTTGAAGTCTCTGTCTTGTTTCCTTATTCCCTGCTCTTTCCTCCCTGTGCTTGTTTGATTGTTCCCTGATTGTTTCCACCCGCGTCTCCACCTGTGTCTCGTTCTCGTGTGTATTTAGTCTGTGTCTTTCTGTGTGTCCGGTCTCGGATCGTTTTTGTTCATACGTGGTGTGTTGTCTGAATTCCTGTGTGGAATTAATTAATTAATTAATTAATTAATTTTGCGTTTGGGTCCTTTCCACCACGATCCGTAACAAGGGATGGCTATGTGTACAGATTATAAAGCACTCCCGAGACAAATTTGTGAAATTGGGCTATACAAATAAACTGAATTGATATCCATGGATAACTTATATCCTTGCCACAAAAACATTAGTCTAGAGTTAAAATATGAATATTTAGATTACTCTTCAAATGAAATTGACAGCATACAACAGGGGTTTCTATGTGTACAGATTGTAAAGCCCTTGGAGTCAAATTTGTGATATTGGGCTTTAAAACATAAACTGAATTGAACCATGGACTTTACATAAAGATAGATGAAGGTAAAACATTAATTGCCCCCCTGATCGCTACCTGCGATATAGGTCATAAACCCGGTAACATAGAGAACATTGAAATTTCTCCATGAATAATGAAAATGTGTCCTGGAGTGGGGATATTATTGCACAAGAAGTCTCATTATTAGTCAAACAGATGTCAGTAACATATGTGCAGAGGCTGCAAGGGCATTGTTAGCACTCAGCAGGGAGAACATCCAGATGGAGGATTCAATAGTCATGACTGGCTGCTCTACTGACTGGGTACAGGTAGACCAAACCTCAACCCGCAGGCGGAGGCTGAGGGGCGGTCGAGGACCGTTTGATGAGTAACACAGCGAGGGAGGAGGGTTAGGAGTGGAGTCTGTGTGAAAGAGAGCAGGAGAGAAGAATCAAGAACAGAGGAAACTTGAGAAATTTCTGACTCTTGTCTCGTGCCGGACCCCAAAGTGTCATACTCTCCAAAACCTTTCCATTTGCAGACACACTGATTAAAATAAGATTATGAGCCACAAAAACAAGAACTTCAGTGTTTAGAGAACAATTTGTTCTAGGAGCATTACAGATACTCAGCTGAGGAGAAAACGTCGCATATGCAAACTTGTTGAGACATGCAAGTACATTATGGCAAACTGTATGCATTACCATGGAAACCTACATGCATTCAGTGGGGGATGCAGAGAACCTGAGTACTATATTTGTCATGGTCCCCCTTTGTGTGTATGTGTGTCTGCCTTCACGGATCCCACACCTCTTCTATCTCTGGCCTTAAAAAAACAAAATTGTCTTATAACTTCTGCTCCGTGTCCTTACTTTTGGCTCCAGCCCCTAACCACCATGACAGTATGCTATATAAACCGCACAGGTGGTTTTGTTCTCACTGAGCGGCTGCATTAGTAGTGTTCCTTCATCATCTGTCAACGCTTGCTCTAAAAAAGCCTTCTATAAAAACCACAGGCAGCAAACACATAGTTGTCATTCACTATATTATTTATCAGCATGACATTTACTGGCATTTGAAATACTCACTAATTTGCTGCCAAATCCATTTCAAAAGTTGCAAATTGCAGGCTGTGGCTCGATGTTAGTTAATCCTAATGGGCAGGTGGCACCGTGCATGGTAGCCATTGTGCCATCACTGTATGAATAGGTGAGTGACATTTATTGTTGAAGTGCTATCCAAGTCCATTTAGCATTTACCTTTCTAAATATAAATGCAACAATGTAGTTCTGCTCTTGTTCAAGTTTTTTAAGGTAAAGTAGACACCATGAGGGTGTGGGTCATCTCCATAGTCAGAGATGATAGTAAACTGTCAAATAATTTGCTGTTGGGAGATGTTTTATTCCAATATTCACCTTATCTTTCATAGTGACATTGCATTTCCGGCAGAGGTTAAGGTTACAATATTCGTATCCGTAGGTAGACTTGGTTTTTTATCTCGACAAAACTCTCGACTTGGTTTTTTATCTCGACAAAACATTACAATCATCACAACAAAAAAACAAGACCGACATAGAGGGACGCAAAACTACAAATCCTGCTGCGGCCAAGGTATTATCAACCTTACTCCAATTCGGATTGGCTAGTACTCGTTGCTTTCATTAGTTGGATTGATTAAGTTTAGACATGAGAAGTGAGATTGGTTAGAGTTTGTAGTAGGAAAAACATATTGTGAATGAGACCTACATTAGCAACCCATAGAGGAAAGCTACTGTGTCCTGTCGGCTAAAATATGTTTTAATTAAAGAGGAGAACATTATTAATTACGATAATGTAATTCAATTCAGTTTATTTTGTAGAGCCTGATATAACAAATTTGCCTCAGAGGGCTTTACAATCTGTTCACATATGACATCCCTGACCTTTGACCTCACATCAGATCAGGAAAATAGAAAAAAAAACTTTCAGGGGGGAAAAAAAACAAACCTTCAGGAGAGCAACAGAGGAGGATCCCTCTCCCCGAATGGACAGAAGCAATTTATGTCATCTGACCGAAGGAATCATTACAGAGTTACAAAACACATTCAATGAGTATGACAGAGTGTATTTATAGTTCGTAGTAGAAATGGACGACGATCCAGACCTCCACAATCCATCAGGCAGATGGAGGTAGAGAGGAGGAGTGGACGGGGCACATTAGCAGGGGCCATGACAAGAGGCATCAGACACAGCCAGGTCCAATGGACCCTATGAGACGTAAAGTCACAAAGACTCTGCTTCCTCCGCAGAGTTAATAATGTTAGATGGAGAGATGTAAATTCATCTGTGTGTAGAGAGAGAATAATAACCTTCAATCTTATAAGTATCCAAAGTCGCTTTACAGAGTCCAGTAGTCACACACACACACACACACACACACACACACACACACACACACACACACACACACACACACACACACACACACACACACACACACACACACACACACACACACACACACACACACACACACACACACACACACACACACACACACACACACACACACACACACACACACACACAAATCAGTAGGGTTTCCTCTTCCGCCTCCCGTCTGCTCCTCGGAGTGGCGTGGACGTTGTGGAGTTCGCTTAATAATGCGAGTGAGACAGACTGTGTACTGAAACGGACATGTTTATTCCCAGCTCACTCTGTATCTGACCCCCACCCCACACATTCACTCCCTCATCCTATTGGTCCACAGCCTACCAACATAGGGCTTCCTTTTGGTTAAACATGCATATCAGTGTTAGGAGTAACATTGAATAATACCACATTTTTCCTTTTAAGATAAAGAATAAACAGTTGTTTCCATCAGACCATTCGAACCCTGTAAGGAAAACGATGTTAGGCACTTTGGTGAGCATTGGAACTTGTATGAAACAAGTGCATTAATGAAACAACTGCAGTTCCCTGAATTCTCACATTGTAAAATAAAGTGCTTTAACTAAGCTTATTAGCTTCAACTAAGCTTTTACATAACCATGACACCATAAAACAACAATAACTCAACATATATTTCAGAGATTTCTTTGTAAATTCCCAGTGTTAATCTCTTGTGTGACTCCGCCTTCTAGCCCGAGTTCCTCATTTGACTTTTCCTTAGTAAATAGTTTTGTTTCACCTTTACCTGGACTGCTTGTTTCTTCTGTCCCTGAGCTTTTGCCACACCGCACCTCGTGACACCAGGGAAGTGAATTTTACTGTTATTGATTGTGTCGCGGGTCCAAATTGCACCAAATCGACTTACGGCACCCCGCGGAATCTCCGGCAGTACACCCGCCATGTGTGAAGTAGATCGGATGAGCGGTTCTCGAGATGTACAAAGTACTCGTAGACAGATGGAGATTCTTTGCTTTATATTTGATTGAGCAAATAAGAGATTTAGCCAGATACTTTAGATACAATAAGCGATACATGTAACTAAGCCTCCTGCGTCCAATTGCAGACTGAGCAATAATTCCCTGCAGGTCTGAATGTAAGAAATGAGAAGAACCATCAATATTGTGTGATTAACCTTTGTCTTGGTTGTTATCTTCTGCCGTCTAGTCTCTCTGTAGCTTTCCTTCAGCTTCACCTTTGACTCTGTTTGAAGGTTAATTGGGTTGAGGCCCGGGCATAGATCACACAGTTAAGATCGATCAGAGGGCTTTTACATCATTGTGAGTGAGTGAGTGTGTGTGAGAGGTTATTATTGACATGATGTCTGACACATCAGCGCTGACCTCTTGAGCATAACCAACTGTAAACCACACACACACACTCACTGGTCACTTCAATGTCATTGTCATCAAGATAATACATACAGCGTTTCTCAATGTGCTCTACTTGTGGACTTGTAAAACGTCAGTCGCAGCCCGGGAACATGTTTCAATTCAAAGTTCGCTTCTTGCAAAGCACGGTCAAAATACCCGGATGTGATTTGATCCTCCCACTTTCCGGAGAATGCATCAGAGGAGACTTGTGCGTAATCTGGCCAGCATATATCCCAGAATGCATTTCACCAGCAACCGGAAATAGTAGCGGAGGAGAAAATAAACTACTGACAGTTGAGTCACGGAATGTCATTTTAGGATGTTTTGTTTATTTGACTGTAAAACATCATTTACAGTGAATAATTAGAGTAAACTCAGGAGCAAGAACATCTGATGTGGTGACGTCATCAAGTCAGAAAGACTGTCCTCCCGTTGTCCCGTCCTCCGGAGTCTGGACTCCCAAGACCAGACTCCCAAGTCCAGACTCCAAAAGAACACAAGTCTGTAGTCGTGTACTTTGAATTGAAAAACGCCAATAGTTTCTCTGTTTCCCTGTCCTTCGGTCTCCTGTGTGTTTTACCCCGTCTAGTGTTCAGCAAGGTGTGGTTGTCTCCTCCCTCTCCTGGGCAGTGATTTCCAGAGTAGCTGGGACCGAACAACAATTAGGACGCTGCCTATTTAAACTATGGTCTTACCCCTTGATGTTGTCTGATAGTCTTTGTTTCTCTCCTGTTGCCAGACTTTAGTTCTGCTCTGTGCAAATTAAAAGAAACATTAACATTTTTAGACTCCTTTAGCTGCTTTTGTGTTCACGCCTTCCTCACCTTCAACCGTAAACTCATGAGTGAGGAATAGGTGGCAACCTCTGGTTCTGCTCAGTGAAGCCAACTTAAAACTTGCATTCTCTTAAATGACCATCAGGGGGCGACATGGGTTGCACAATGAAGTCTGGTTGTATAGAAGTCTATGAGAAATATACCCTACTTCACACCGGAAACGTATAGGACGTCACTCATCCGCATTCCAAGTAAATTAATATCGAGTGCATCAAACATGGCGTTGTCTGTAATCCAAAATGGCAACGGCCATATCGCCTAACTCAAGGCTTCAAAATGACAAACCAAAGGGTGACATCACGATGTCCACGTCTTATGTACAGTCTATGGCCGAGGCAATACAACCAAATCGACCCTCAGCTTTTATGGCTTGGTAAAAAAACTTTTATCGTTTCAAATGAACTTCTTTGGAAACTGTAACAGCTTCCGGGCCGTTACTCGTGGGTTTCCCCCAAAAGCACCAAGGATCAGCCACGAACAACGAGGTTCCGTTCGATGACATACTTTGTTTCATACAACACACAGCAGACAGCAAGACTGCGCCTCTGCTCACTCCCTTCTTCCCCTCCACTCTCACTGAGAGCTTTCATGAGCACGGCGTCGGCTGCTGACTAATTGCAAATCAGCCGGAGCAGCTGCCAGCAGCCGAGGCCAAATTAGAGACAGCTACATATCCCCACCACCCGATTTAGGCCGGGGCTCCATCCGGCCTAACCTACAGGGGTCGGCCTTCCGCCGACGGGTCGCGGGGAACAGGGGTGTCGACGAGTTGTGGGGGACATCGGTCGACAGCGGTGATGGGTCATGGGAAGCAGGGCCCATCCACAGCTACACGTCTGCCTCGCAACCAGGTCATGGAGGCCCTCCAGGAGCTGGCGGTTCGCCTCTGCCTGGTACCGCCTCATCTCCTGGATCCGGGCCAGCATCTGCTCCAAACTACTGCATAGCTGGTCTGGCTCTTCTCGTTCTGCCTGCTTTTTCCCAGGGGGCCCCGTGTTGGGCTCCAGTGTAACGGTTGAATGGCCGTCACCAGTCGATTTCCCGCTAAAGCACCTAGGATTTGCCACCACCAACGAGGTTCTGTTCGACAACATACTTTACAACATACATACTGCTCTGACTGATTGACAGTCAGCAGCCAATGCTGCTGATATAGAAGGGCAGCAGAGCTGGAGGTTGGGAGCAGACGCGTCGTTGTGCGGTCTGCGGTGTGTTGTGTGATACAAATAAACCATGTTACCCAATGGAACCTCGCGGTTGTCTGGCTATCCTTGGTGCTTGTGGGGGAAACCCACGTGTAGCAGCAATGGAGTTGCTACACTGGAGCCCAACGTGGGGCCCGGATAGAGGAGATACGGGGGACACAGAAACCGCCTGTTCCTCAAGACCCTCGAAACCCGCTGGCGCTGCGGCCAACTCCCGTTCCCCAGGACCCGTCGCAGCTGCCGACCCTCGTTCCCCAGGACCCCTCGGCGCTGCAGAATCCCGAGCCCCAATATCCGTCGGAGCTGCCAAAGCAAGGTCCATGACCCGTCGGAGTTGCCGACCTCCGAGCCCCAGGACTCGTCGGAGCTGCCGACCCCAGAGCCCGAGTACCCGCCGGAGCTGCCGACCCCCGAGGTCCAGGACCCGTCGGAGCTGACGACCACCGAGCCCCAGGACTCGTCGGCGCTGCCGACTCCTGAGCCCCATGTGGATGTGGATTCGAATCACTTGCACATAATTTTAGAGTAGGATATTCAAATCTACTTATTTCTTGGTAAGGCTCGCCTGATGTAGCTGGTTAAGGCAGAGACGATTGTTAAGGTTAGACATGGAAACAGATTTGGATTTGCCAAAAAGACTTAAGTCAGAATATGGTTGGTTAAATACATATTAAACTTTGAGAGGAGATATTAATAGAATCCCTCTATCAGACAGTTGAGGTATTGAAGGTCTTTGAGTTTTGAATGGCGTGAAGCTTCGACTCGACCATATGAAAACACAGCAGATGCCACCAAAGGGTCTGAATCAAGGCTAAAGACCTGCCATTTCCATTTCACATATGTTGTGATGCCAAATATCAGTAACGCATGGTCACGTCACCCACAGACATCACGCAAAGTGACACGTTTGATCGGAGAAGTCACGCACAGGCATTTTGTCTTCACGCCGCTCGGTAAACTAATGGTGGAATCGCTTCGACTGATTCACTGTGTCCCATTACACTGTGTCCCATTAGACGGTTGGTCTAATGCAGACGCATTAGACCAACCGGCACCATATCACCTCAGTCACATTTGACGTTTATTGTAATACCCAACTAAATGGTCCCA
This sequence comes from Liparis tanakae, assembly GCA_036178185.1. Taxonomy (NCBI): domain Eukaryota; kingdom Metazoa; phylum Chordata; class Actinopteri; order Perciformes; family Liparidae; genus Liparis; species Liparis tanakae. Next base: position 6,245,766 of record CM070094.1, on the reverse strand, counting down.
TGATATCAATGAGCCACGGATTATTCTTAAAATATACGGAGCCTAGACTTTCACGCTGTGTTGACTAACTGCATGAAGTCCTCCTTAAGGGGTATAATAGAAGCAGCATCTCGTTGCTAATTCACACTCCTGATTGCGCCGCTCTTGTGTCTAATCAGGCTGCTTGTTCTTGTCGGCTGGTGAGGGAGGGAGTATGGGTGTGACAGGGGAAGGAGGCACAGTGTGTGTGTGTGTGTGGGGGGGGTAAATGAATACATATACAAATATAATATAAAATATTATGGAGAATATTATGAAGCATAAGGGAAAGAGTTTTCTCTATGAAAATGATAAGTGTAAATGGCAAGAGTTAATGTATGTCGCATTAGAATGAATGTTAGTCTACTATTTCAGAAATGTCGAAGCCGGTTGAATCCTGTGGCGTTACTTTAATCCAGAAAATATACGAGAGACTTTTATTGTGAAGGAACCGTTTAGGAAGCTGACCAGAAATGACGCCTTGTCGCAGCGACGTGACGTTTAACCTCTCCATGCTGTTGTTGGATTAGCATTGCCGATCTGAATATGAAAGAACTAATCTTTGAGACTAGTGATTGGCTGTTGGAGACTAATAAAGTATGTGCAGGTAAACATCCAGTCTCTTCGTCGCGCAGACCTGCTCTTCTGTGTTTACAGTGGGAGGAGACTTTGGGGCACAGGTCGGGGCGGAGCCATGATCGCAAGCCTTGTTTGTTTATGTAAACTTCTTGCCATTAAATACGCTTGACTGAATTCACCCCATCCGGATCCTAATTTCCATCATCTGCGAAGTGCCTAGTATCAGAACCCTTTATAGACCCAAAGCACGACACAGAGATATCTAATATTCACTGGAGTACCGGCAGGAACACAACCGGCAGGACCAGGGAAACACAGTACAGAACGCTGGGGGGCGTGGTCAGAAAAACATACGACAATCTGGCAGAGGGCAAGTGAGGGGACCTAAGTAGTGACTTGATTGGTGATCAGCGGCAGGTGAGTGGAGTTAGACTGACGAGGTGGGAGTGACTGAAAAATAGAGTGAGGAAGGTGTGGTGATGAACTGTGACAGTATGAATGTATCCAGAAATGTATGTGAAATAGTAATAACAGATTTTACAAATAGAAATGGAATGAAATCATACCCTTGGGGTTTACTGGGATGGGGTTCAATTCACTGAAGCGTTCGGCTACTTTTTTGGCATAAACATGGTATAATATTTTCATTGTCACTTTTTCTGAAAATAGTGTTTAACACTTCCTACATTCACTAATAACCTCGACATAGATTTGTCTACAATAATTCAGATGGGCATACAAAATGTCGGAGAACACATTACCTGGCTGTTGTGCCCGCATCTTTACACATTGTTTCTCTGAATCCAGCTTTACTTTATAGTCGCGCCACAAAGCAGAGTGCAGGGGGACAAGAGGAGGGGAGCTTTATGCCTCATCTCTGTGTTTGAGATTCCCAAATTCTAGGAGGAAACGAGGAAGGAGGTAAGAAAGGAAGGAAGTAAAGGAGGTAAGAAAGGAAAGAAGGAAAGAAGGAAAGGGAGGAAGGAAGCTATCGGCAAGGAGGAAAGGGAACAAGGATGGAAAGGGAGGAAGGGAGGGGCGAAGGAAAGGGAGGAAAGAAGGAAGGATGGAAAGGAGGTAAGAAAGGAAGAAAAGGAGGCAAGGAAGGAAAGGTAGGAAGGGAGGGAGGAAAAAAGTTAGGAAAGAGGGGAAGCAATATATGCTTTATCACAAAGTATTATATTTCATGTATATTGAACGGTTCCTGCAAAGTAGCCTTAATTGCTGTGAGTTATGTGAGCGGGTGTGCCAACCAAAGTTCGTAGTTTAACCAAACTAATAAGCTTCTCTCCATGATGGAGAAGGGCGAGGTGGATCCTTCTTAGTCTGGTTCCACTTCAGCCTCCTCACGGGACAAAGGGGGCGAGGGGGGGGGGGGGGGGGGAGATCTCAACTATGAACATGACTACTGTGAGCCAACAGTATAAAGGTTTTGAAAAAAGAAGGTCTGAGTTCTCGGTTTTGGCTTTGCTTATTGTTGCTCTTTGAATCATCTACTCCATTGGAATGCCACCTGCCGACTGGGAGGTCCCCGCAACGACGTGATCGTCCAGCCCCTGAGGTGACGTCCGACGGCTACACCAACTGATATTGACACACTGATTTCATACCACATTGGCTTTGTACTGGGAGAGAAATACTAAGACCCCTGGCTCCTGGCCGGACTGCGGTTTGTCTACAGGCTGGGAGAGAGATTCATAACGGTTGAATCTCCTTCCATGGTATGTGATGAATTATTATTAAGAGTGTTTTATACCGACAACTATCCGAGTTGTATAGTGCGCTATAACTAAATAGACGGCGGTGTACACTTGATTGGGTTGGGGTAAGATATTCCTAACATTTAATTAAGAACCAGCTTTTCTCTCCACGTGGGTAATCCGAGACATTTTACAGAGTGTATGTGTGTGTGTGTGTTATTTTGCCGTGTTTTGGGATTACAATTTTATTTTTCGGACAATTTTTCTATTTTTATGTTAATACGTCTAAACGAATAAGACTATTGCAGTAAAAAAAAAAAAATTGACTGGGTTGTATCATAAGTCACAAAATATGTTGACCCACTGGTTTTATGTACAGAATTCTGAAACTAAAATCCCTCTTTGTTTTTAAACATTATAATCAAAACCTTTGAATATCTAATAATAGCTATCCTGGACACTTTCTGAAAAAATATATTTTACTGTATTGCATAGTGTTTGAAATTGTTGCTGGTCAAATGACTCACCAGAAATGGATGCAATTACTGAATCGTGCTTCATTTAGCTCCCAGTTGAGTTCACAAAGTTAAAGAGCTGAGAGGAAGCAAGTTGGCACTCAAACTTGTTTAAGCAAAATTACAATGTATCATCATTGTGTAATTAGATATAAAACTCATAAAACCACACCCAATTATTACTATTCTATTGCAGTTCTTATTGCTAGTTTTATTTTTATATATATAAAAATATTCTGGTTTTATATATAAATATTCTAGTTTTATATATATTCATATAGTTGTGTGTGTGTGTGTGTGTGTATATATACATATTCTAGTTTATATATATATATATATCTATATATATATATATATCTATTCAGGCAACAATAGAATAGTATTAATTGGGTGTTTTCTGAGTTTGATCTCTTTATTTCCCACGAGTGTCAGCGGTTGCTCTGACCTGCCCTGACTCCTCCCACAGCCACACCGCCAGGTGTTGGAAGGTGTGTCAGAGAAATGACTCACCCGTATCTGAGCAACTTGGCGGAAAGGTTACACAACAGGCTATTGAGGTTTTTTGACAGGTTTTTATTATTTCTTGCTGAGCGTTGACCTCAACGCCACACACTGGTACCACAGGGGGTTTATATTGTAGCTCCTTTTTATTTACAGGCTTTTTTTGCTTTTACATATATTTTTTGCAAGTTTATCTTCAGAAATAATAGCAATGTGCAAGTAATTGCTGTGCATGTCGATTATGTTGTTCACAGATCTATATATATGTGCGTATAATATATGTGTAAATGTGTATATATAGTATATGTGTGTATACTATGTATGCAAATGGTTATATAGATGTATATATATATAGTATATGTGAATACTATATATGTAAATGATTATATATATAGTATATGTGTGTATACTATGTATGTAAATGTGTGTGTGTGTGTGTGGGGGGGGGGGGATGAGGGTCGCATCGATTTGAGCTGAAACCAAAACTGACAGCAGCAGAGATAAGAACATATTTAAAAGTTTTGCCAACGACACCGTGAATTGCTTACAAAACTGTGCTGCCTCTAATTGGTTGGCTCATTCATCATGCCCGCCCCCAATCGGCTGAAGGAGTAATGCTGCAAGACTAAGAGACTGCTTATGAATTAATCAGCGTGTAAAGAATGTTTTCCTGACTGGACTATTGCTTGAGCTACCTTATATGTGTGTGTGTGTATATATATATATATATATATATATATATATATATATATATATATATATATATATATATATATATATATGAGACCAAGGGTTCCTAGTTAGTTACCCTAACTAACCCTAACCCGTATTTTGACACCATCTTGTCCCATTCATTAAGCTGGCTCTGAGTAACCTCTATAGGTAGGGTTTGAAATAGATATAACAATCTGGGTAATATGTTCATTTTAATAGATTGTATTCTTGAACTGAAACTAAAGAAAGGTACGAGGTTCCATTCTGTGATATCTTCTTTGATTTTTTTGTTTATTGGTGAGTAGTTATATTCTGATAGTTTTGACAGATCTTTTGGGATAGTTATGCCTAGGTACTTAAGGGATTTTGCTTGCCATGACCATGGGTATTTCCTCTCAATTTCTGATGTTGGATTATAGTTATATGATAACATTTGGGTTTTACCCATGTTAACCTTATATCCTGATAATTGCCCATATTTCTCAAGTGCCAGCATCAGCTGGGGCAGGGAGCGTGTTGGCTGGTTAAGATAAACTAGTACATCATCTGCGTAGCAGGCTAGCTTATGCTCTCTTTCCGCAAGTTGAATGCCTCTTATTTCTTTGTTTTGTCTTATATATTGGGCTAGTGGTTCAAGGAAAAGTGCAAATAATATTGGTGACCATGCACAGCCCTGTCTTGTACCCCTTTCCAGGGTAAACCTATTTGATAAATAACCGTTGACCTTGACCCTTGCAGTAGGAGTATTATATAGTGATTGTAAGGTTTTTATAATCCTGGCATGGAAACCAAATCTATGAAGAGTTATGTAAAGAAAATCCCAATTGACAGAGTCAAAAGCCTTCTCAGCATCTATACTAATTACTATTGCTTCCAATTTGTTTTTTGCTTGATTGATCCTTCGTATATTGTCTTGTGTTTGACGTTGGTGTCTGAAACCTGTCTGATCATTGTGGATCAAATTAGTCATAAACTTTTTAAGTCTTCTGGCCATAATAGAAGTGAACATCTTATAATCTATATTTAAAACATATATTGGTCTGTAGGACGCACACTCCGTTTGGTCCTTGCCTTCCTTTGGAATGGCTGAGATAATGGCCTCCTTCCAACTAGGAGGTGTTTGAGCCTTTTCCAGGACCCAGTTTAGTGTAGGAAGTATGATAGGAACCAAGTCATTTTTAAACTCCTTGTACCACTCAGCTGTATAACCATCGGAACCTGGAGCCGTACCTACTTTGAGTCTGCTAATTGCCGCTTGCAGTTCACTTTCTATTATCTCAGCGATTAGCTCTTGGTTTTGCTCTTCATTCAGAGTGGGTAATTTCAGAGTGTTCAAGAAAGTATCAATCTGGGCTATGTCTCCTCCTGGGATTCTTGTATACAATTTTTTGTAAAATGATTCAAATGCTTCATGAATCTCACTTAGTTTGTTTTGGATCTCCTTTGTTCTAGGGTGTCGTATTTTATGAACTGTATTTTCGGCTAGTTTTTTCTTCAGTTTCCATGCCAGTATTTTTATTGATTTTGGGCCAATTTCATAATGTCTCTGTTTCGGATACATGAGGTTTCTTTTAATGTCTTGTGTGGTTAAACTTCTAATTTCATTTCTGATTTTCTCGATTTCCTGGAATGTATTTCTATCTAAACTGGCCTTATGTTTTGTTTCTAAATTCTTCAGTTTTTGTTGAAGCTCCTCTAGAGCCTTTTTTCTTTCCCTTTTCTTATGTGAGGCTATTGCTATAACTTTTCCTCTTAAAACCGCTTTCATAGTATCCCACAATATAAGAGGTGAGACCTCGTCATTATCATTAAATTCTATTCTAATATCTTGTTTGAAACAAGGGTCATTGAGTAGGCCAGAGTTTAGTTTCCATAAAGTATTTTGGGGTGGTCGGTCAAGGTCAACCGTTAGATAAATAGGTGCATGGTCACTCAAATCAATTGTCCCAATATCACATGTTTGTATTTTATCTCTATCCCTCCCAAATGTTATAAAATAATCTATTCTTGTGTAAGTGGAATGAGGGGCGGAGTAGTGGATGTAATCTCTTCTTTGTGGGAACAGTTCTCTCCATATATCAATAAGTCCCACATCCTTGAAAAGTGTGTTGACTTTTCTATGTAGAGATTTTTCATACGTTTTTCCACTTGAAGAATCAAGTTGTGGTTGAAGATGGATATTAAGATCCCCCCCCACATATTAATAGGCCTTCTGTTTTTGTTATTATGATATCAATTATCTTTTGAAAAAATCCCATATCACTTCCCGGAGGTGCATATATATTGAGTAAAGTTATTATATTTCCATCTATATTTCCCTTAACTAAAACATACCTACCCTCCTTATCTTTGAGTTCAGATATCTTTTCAAAATTGACCTGTTTAGAAATGAGAATGGCTACTCCTCTCCTATGTCCTAGCTTATATGATGAGAAAAACAAGTCAGTAAAGCCCATTCTCTTCAGTTTTTCGTGCTCCTTATCGTTTAAGTGGGTTTCTTGTAAATATACCACATGAGCCCTCTCCTTCTTCATTTTAGATAGAATTTTAGAGAGTTTGATTGGATTTAACAGCCCGTTAACATTGTAGGAAATTATTTAAATCTTGTCACTAGCCATAGATTAAGTGATGCCTCCTTATGCTTAAACACATTTCAAATGATTTACTCCCAGAAGATACAACAATCAAGAACATGTTCACACAATAAAACAAAAAACACAATAACATAGATTCCAAGGCTGAGGTCCTGAAATGACCCTTAACTAAGCTAGAAGGAACGTCTAGCTTGGGAGGAAAAGCCTCTCCTGTTCCTAGGTAGAGGGCCTCCGAGAAAATTTCCCAAAAGGGAAAGAGAAAAGAAAAGAGAAAAATGAAAAAAAAGAGCAGTCCATCACTGCAAGGGCTAACTTAAGGACTGATCCCTCCGTTATACTTTATATTTTCAAATTTTTCTTGTGTTTAGATAGCGAGTTATTATTATTTTGTAATTTGTACAGTTACCATCGTTTCACAGCATCTATCGTCCGTTCACGGGTCCACCGGCTCTTGGTGTGTGTCCACTCGTCGCTGTCCTCGGGCTTCCGCTCTCTCCCACGCTGTGCGGGACAGCTGCGTGGCCAAGTCCTCCTGCGATCCAGCTCTGAACACGTTGATGGGGAGTCCTCTGTTCTTCATGTCTGTCGTCGCTTCCTCTGCTGACTGGTAGAGCCGTGTCCCGTTCTCGTAGTGCACTCGTAGTTTGGCTGGGAACGGGGTCTGGAAGCGAATACTGTTTTGTTTCAGAACTCGTTTTGCCTCGGAGTATTCCTTGCGCTTCTGTAGAACTGCTGGGGGGTAATCCTGGTCAAAAAATATCTGCCTCTTATTGTTCATAAGCACTTTTTTCTTCCCCCATGCTTTCCGTAGGATTTCTTCTTTAGTCGTGTATCTCAGGAATCTAATCACTATTGACCGTGGCTTGTCTACTCCGGTGGGTTTCGGTATTTATATTAATCATCTTCATCAGGTGTATGCTTGGTCAAGGACCCTATTGATATTTCAGAAGGAGGTTAGATAACTTAATTTCATATGCAGAGCATTTGACCTTTTAACCACAACAATCAATCGACCCCGAGTCTCCTCTGCTCTGTGTGAGGAAAGTATTTCTGGGTTCATATAGAATATGGTTAGTGGTGGTTAAAAAATGCTTTACATCATGGAATATGACAGTTAGGAATTAAGGTACAGTTTAAGGTACATAAACAGGGACAGGTAGAAGTGGCTCAGTACAAAGGCTTTACTTTATGATAGAATTCAGGTTCAATGTGTAATTCAACATTGTTTTGTTTAGCCCGATGCAACTTCGGTGGTTAATGAGGAAGATATGATATTGCCTCATGTTGACTATTTCCAGTTCTTATTTCCTGTATTTATTCTTTGAAGGTTATTTTAATTCATACAGGCAATGCTCTCATATTGAGGACTGCAGAAATCTGTTGACATTCGACATGGCAGCATGCTATTTCTTTTCTTTAACCATATGGCTTTATGTATTTGATAGTTTAATATGAGGCATAAATAAATACATTTCCACCATGAATTGGTGCTTGACCCACAAGTCCCCCTCTTTAATGCTGAAACACAACACCCAAGGGAAAGATTCTCTTCCACATACTCTCACTGACATTCCTTCGAGGCGACTTGACACATTTTCTCATATCTGAGCAGTAATTAATCCATATTTCTTCCCGCTGCGGAGACCAAGATTAGCTTTATCTAATATTAATTACAATGTAGGTCAGGGTAAATGTGGAGGGACACGTCATATCCAACAGTACATATTAGTTGGTGAAATGTTCTGAATCAAATTTGAAGAACATCTTAAAAAAAAAAATTGGAACATTTTGATGACGAGGATTTGTTTTCCAAGAGAGATCATCGGGATAAATTATTCCTTTTTCATGTCACAGTAGATATAATTTGACGTAATTCGTGAATTGTATCACTCTTCGAACTCTCAAAAGCCTGGCAATGACATTTTACTGAGTTTATTTATTATTCTGAATTAGTGACTCATGCCACGTCCCAGTGTTCCCAGTGTCTCTGTGGCCTTGGAGTGGTCCTATAATTCCCTGTCTATGGATCAGATCTAGGATTTGTGTCTGGATGACATCATCACCACAGTCACTCTTTGACTTGCTGAAATATCCCACGTTAGACCTGAGCTACAGCAGATTCAATTCAATTCAGTTTATTTGTATAGCACATTTTCACAAATTACAAATTTGTCTCAGAGGGCTTTACAATCTGTAAATATAGACATCCCTGTCCCAAAACCTCACATTGGATCACGAAAAACTCCCTAATAACCCTTCACAGCGAAAAAAGGGAAGCAACCTTCAGGAGAGCAACAGAGGAGGATCCCTCTCCAAGATGGACAGGTGCAATAGATGTAATGTGACCAGAAGGACAGATTTAGGATTAAAACACATTCAATGAATCTGACAGAGTGTATACATAGTTGGTAGTAGGCATATTCCACGATGGAGACCTCCACGATCCATCAGGCAGATGGAGGTAGAGAGGAAGAGTGGGCGGAGTCTCGGCAGGGCCATGGCATAGTTGGTAGTAGGCATACTCCCCGATCCAGACCTCGATGATCCATGAGGCAGATAGGATCTATGAAATCTCAAAGGACTTCGGGGAGAAAGCAGAGTTAGTAATATGCAAAAGAGAGCTAAAAATTCATCCAGATGAAAAAACATTGTATACTCATACAATGTATGTTTATGATATTCTACCAAATTTGCATTTTTCTACGAAAGGGCTATTACTGAAATAATAGCAAGTTGACAAAGCAACATGAGCTTCATGAGTAAAGACTGCAGTTTGATTGTGGACACATAAACCTCCTTTAAAGACCTTCATGATTTCATAGAAGCATCTAGTGGGATATCTTCAAATTAATGCTGGATAAGAGCATCCTGAAAAATGCAGCATTGTGGGTTATTTTAGGGTGTTTGTATGTGCAGTGCATGAGCATCGACAAGCCCCGGCCTCTTTTATAGCCCAATATCATAAATTACAAATTTGGTGCATTAGCAAGGCCCTGAAAGGACACCGAGTCACAAAGACTCCGGGGAGGAAGTAGAGTTAATAATGTCTGATGGAGAGATGTAAGGAGAGAGAGAGAAGAGGAGAGAGGTGCTCAGTGTATCCTGAACGTCCCCCAGCAGCCTATAAGCCCATAGCAGCATCTATAGGGACTGGACCAGGTGAACCTGATTCAGCCCTAACTATAAGACTATCAAAGAGTAAAGTCCTAAGTCTACTCTACATGTGATGACTGTTACTGCCTCCCTGACTGATTGACAACCTGCAAAAACATCCTTTTGTTCGTCTCGCTCGCTCTCCTTCTTCTCCCCACCATTTTCTTCCCGCTGCATTTTTTAAAATCCGCCCTGCGACCTCATCACTCTCTGCTCGCTGAGATCCTTGCGCTCGGCATCAAGCCATCGACGCCGAGCGGTCAGCGGACAACAAACGGTTCCGTCGCCGAGGCCAAACGACAACCTGCTGGCGCCGATCGATCTTTAGCGGTCCGCTATTGGCGCGACAGTAAATCCTAAGTCAGCGGCCGCGCTCCATTTACAGAAAACCACAGTAATGTACAACCCTGTTTTTGCACCTACTGATAGCAGGAGGAGAGCTCTCCAACAATACTGATGAAGTTCTTGCGGTGGGGGTTGGGGGAGCCAGGGATGTGATCTGTACTGTAAAACTCTGTCTTTGGCCTCCCTTACACTGTTCAATTCAATTCAGTGTATTTTATATCACACATCCATGACAGGAGGCCGGCCCACCAGGCAGGAGGCATCTGACCAAGCCAGGTCCAATGGACCGTTTGAGACGTGAAGTCACAAAGACTCCGGGGAGGAAGCAGAGTTAGTAATGTGTGATGGAGAGATGTAAATTCATCCATAAGGAGAGAGAGAAGAGGAGATAGGTGCTCAGTGTATCCTAAAATGTCCCCCAGCAGCCTATAAGCCTATAGCAGCATCTCCAGTGGATGTTGTGCACTATATTATATATATATATATATATATATATATATATATATATATATATATCCATTAACGGACACGCCTTCCATCAGTCATGTTTGCTTTGGCATTTAGCTTGCTCAGCACTTTGAGGGTCATACGTTGAATAGTGTGGGCCCCCGAGCCATTAGCTGAATGGCTGGTCTGCTGAGGTCAGTTCCTCCACATTTCTTACTTTATGGAGTTCACACACATAACTCTGATGGAGTGGACAGTTGCTGACGACCGGGTGACTGGAACGATTTCTACAGATGGTCACATTCCAAGTTCCAAAATTGTTGTATTGGCAGATCTAATACCAGTAGTCTTTAATTCCAAAATATAAAAACTGCCAACCAACTAATTAGGACATGTGTAAGCTGTAACTATAATTCTAAAATACAGCATTATGCTTGTGAGGATTGTATCTACATTATAGTGCATCTATATTGCTTTGAAGGTTTATGAAATGTGCCTCATCAAGACCAACACTGACCTGCTCTACAACGTAGATTTTTGTTTTGTTCTACTGCCTTTGAGGAACCGGAGAACCAGTAGAACCAGGACCAGGACTGCGCAAAGCAGACTGTCGGTGATCCAAAGTTATTCTAGTACTTGGAATCAATACCATTTTGGACGGAGAATTATTTTGAAAAGACACTTGGGTACAGATTCTGCTTGTTACATGCAACGTGTATTTTCAAAATAAACTTCTTTGTTAACAAGAATGGCACAGATTCCACTTGTAACATGCATTCTTGTTAATACAGAGGTTTATTTTGAAAACACACTTTTCATGTAAGAAGCAGAATCTGTACCACTCTTGTTAACTTGCAGGTTTATTTTGAAAAGACACTTTGCATGTAACACTTAGTTGTTACAATTAGTTATTATAGCAGTGTGATATTCAAGCACATATCAGTTAGTGTTCACTTTTAAAGTTAGATGAACGGACGACAGACAGCCCCCACCCGGGGGTTGGAGTAAATTCCCATGAGAAACTAGGATGTACCTATGACGAGATCTGTTTTTGGGGACTGAACCTTGTTTTGGGGATTCAGTGTGTTTTTGGTGCTCGACTTGCATGTTGAGGAGAGCTGACGGCGTGATTGCAATCGCGCGTGAGTATTTGTACTTTGCTTTTGATCAGTGAATAAACGTCTCCCTAATGGAGAGAACATTAGCAGACTGTGAGTCTTATTATCGTAGAAGCTCTTCCAGGCTGTTCAATTCTGAAATACGTAACAAATTGGTGACCCTGATGTGATTGGCTGACCTGGACAGTAACAAAGAGCTTTTGACCAGAGCGGTGACGTCCGTTTGCCCGGACTCCCGGTCAAGGGTCGGCGGCTGTTCGGCGGTTGACAACCAGTGGATCCACATAAGCAACAGATAAAGACAACCTTTTTAATAAAATGTCTGTATTGAGTACACTAAATTAGGTTGTCAACAGCGGATACGCCTCTGCCCGTAAGTTTAAGAGATAAACAGTTAGAGATTGTAACTGATCACATGTAAAGTATAAACACATAATCACACTTTGGGAAATATAGGGAAGGTGAATGAGTGTCCATTGCTAGGATATAGTTAGGGAATCCATAGTGGTAGATGTGTTGGCGATAGGGAAGTTGGAGACTAGGGCCTTTAGGTAAATTGATAGAGTTTTGATAAGACTGAGGTCGACTCTTGGTCTGAGAAATCCATGCACAGTATTTTAGATACAATGATGCCGGTGGTCCTGACAACTAAGTGAGTCAGTGTAGCTGAGAAATCCATGCACAATATTTTAGATACAATGATGCCGGTGGTCCTGACAACTAAGTGAGTCAGTGTAGCTGAGAAATCCATGCACAGTATTTTAGATACAATGATGCCGGTGGTCCTGACAACTAAGTGAGTCAGTGTAGCTGAGAAATCCACGCACAGTATTTTAGATACAATGATGCCGGTGGTCCTGACAACTAAGTGAGTCAGTGTAGCTGAGAAATCCATGCACAGTATTTTAGATACAATGATGCCGGTGGTCCTGACAACTAAGTGAGTCAGTGTAGCTGAGAAATCCACGCACAGTATTTTAGATACAATGATGCCGGTGGTCCTGACAACTAAGTGAGTCAGTGTAGCTGAGAAATCCACGCACAGTATTTTAGATACAATGATGCCGGTGGTCCTGACAACTAAGTGAGTCAGTGTAGCTGAGAAATCCACGCACAGTATTTTAGATACAATGATGCCGGTGGTCCTGACAACTAAGTGAGTCAGTGTAGCTGAGAAATCCATGCACAGTATTTTAGATACAATGATGCCGGTGGTCCTGACAACTAAGTGAGTCAGTGTAGCTGAGAAATCCATGCACAGTATTTTAGATACAATGATGCCGGTGGTCCTGACTACTAAGTGAGTCAGTGTAGATAGGGGATTCAGGCTCTGTTGGTTGAGTGTGGTATAGTAGATTTAAATACATCGAGGTCTCTGGTCCTGACTGGAGAGTATAGTTTAACGTGTGTGAATGACGAGAAATGTCGTTGACACTGAGCAGTGTGTGGATGTGTACAGACTGAGAAAAGAGAATGGAACTAATACTACTAACAAAATAAAGACGAAACTGACTGACAGATTACTGACTGACGACTTTTTTTTTTTTTTTTTGGCTGGGTGTTGTCATTGTGAGTGACGAGCGTGAAAAGGCGAATGCTTAAGGAGTGTGTGAGTGAAGCTCCTATTGTTATGTTGAAGTGTGGAATGCTGTGAAACGTGTGTTTTTCTTTTAATCACAGCTGTGCTTGATGAACTGCCTGCTTATTGAGTTGTCGTGAGTTATGGCCATTAACTCACGTTCACCCTGACCCTATGTATGTTGTTTTTACGTGTTCTAGCTTGGTAAATGAATGACTGAATATATGACTTTAGGGGACCCCAAACTCAGATTAGTGACATGGTTTAAGATAAAGACTAAAGACGTTTCACAGACCCCTGACGAGGGTCTGCGGCGGTTTGGCGGTTGACAACAAGAGGCCTCATAACAACAGGTGTGCAGACAACCTTTTTGTCTTAAGACTGTCTGTGATTGGAGAAACTAAATGTTGTTGTCAACAGTTAAATAAGCCTCTACCCATTATTTAGAAATAGCTTAAAAATAAACGGGGACCGATTGATTAGAATTATATCATATAGAAGACAGAACTGTGTCACAAGCTGTAGACGGGAACCTTGGGGAAGCCAAGAGTGTGTGTGAGTGTGCGTGTGAGTATGTGTGTGTGCGCAGTCTGTGCACACACTCTTGGAGTGTGTGTGTCATTTGTTGTGAACTTGGATGTGTTGCTTTGACTATTTTGAGAAAAAGGGAAAGCGAAGTTTAACAAGGGGGAGATCGATAAAACTTGGAATGCTACCTACGTTATTAATACATTAAAAAGATGTGAATCTGAAGAGGTGGAATTAAAAGGAATAAAAGTTCCGGTGGGAACTATTAAATATCTATATATATAAACCAGTGAGCATTTTGTGAATGTTCTGTTGATCCAGCTAACCCTCGTGGACAGGAAGGGTGAGGCCAGGAAAGAGGAGACAAGAGTGCCTCAAGGTACAGGACAGAAGGGGTGGACACATAGTGGAACCAGCTGGTGGAACCAGCATAATGTGGAACCAGCTGGTTCCATAATGTGGAACCAGCTGGTTCCACATTATGGAACCAGCTTCCACCTTCAGTCCGGGAGGCAGACACAGTAACCACATTCAAGAGTAGACTGAAGACTTTCCTCTTTGACAGAGCTTATAGTCAGGGCTGAATCAGGTTTGCCCTGGTCCAGCCCCTGGATATGCTGGTATAGGCTTATAGCTGCTGGGGATGTTTAGGATGCACTGAGCACCTCTCTCCTCTTTTCTTTCTCCTATGGATGAATCTTCATCTCTCCATCACACATGACTAACTCTGCTTTCTCCCCGGAGTCCTTCTGACTTCACGTCTCATGGGGTCATCGGACCCTATGAGACGGCATAGATTCCATCTGCTGATGGACCTTCGATGGTTGGATCGTGAGTTCCTGTCGCCAGCTGTGCCACTGCCCTGCTGGGACTCCGCCCACTCCTCCACTTGGGAGGTCTCCAAACTCTCCATCGTGGAATATGCCTAAATATGAACTATTGATAAACTCTGTCAGATTCCTTGAATGTATTTTAACTCTAAATATGTCCTTCTGTACACATTACATCTATTGCATCTGTCCATCCTGGAGAGGGATCCTCCTCTGTTGCTCTCCTGAAGGTTTCTTCCCTTTTTTTCCCCCTGAAGGGTTATTTGGGAGTTTTTCCTGGTCCGATGTGAGGTTTTGGGTCAGGGATGTCTATGTGTACAGATTGTAAAGCACTCTGAGACAAATTTGTAATTTCTGAAACTGGGCTATACAAATAAACTGAATTGAATTGGTCGGGGGTGGTACTGGACCATAATACAAAATGGCGCTTCTAGAGGTAGGGACACTCATACCCCAGTGGGCAGATAGGGTACTGCAGGACTGCAGGGGCTTAACCCCTGGACACTATCGTGTGGCCAACGTTAGGTAGTATTACTACAAGATTAATATACACACACATACTAAAGGCAGCTAAACTGACGTTGACATACACCATCAAAACAGGAGAGATAGGGAATAATCTCTAAAATGAATTATATTAATGAGTAAAAGTGGTGAGGGTATGAACAAGAATAAAATACTGATAAGGAGGAATAAGAACTTTTAAGCTAGAATTAGATTACACTCATACACCATTCACCAGTTGGATGCACAAGAATCATTCATTCACAGTTTGAACGCCTTATTGTTTTATAAAATTATACTTTGTTTTATTATATGGAATGTTTGGTGATCATTTTTGAGTATTTTTAAGAAATAAATACTGAGCGAGATTGTTGGATGATTGTTGACCCTGTGGTGACCGTGTGTGGTATCTGACCGGGTGTCAGTGGAGACTGTGTGCTGTCATCACTAGTGTGTGAGTGGGGAAGAGAGAGGAATCCTTTCCTTTCATTTTTAATATGGTTAAATTGATTTATGTATTGTCCTGATATTTTGTTTAGATAATCCATAAGAAGTGTGATGTGGTGTACAGCTGCCCTGTGGCAGACAAACGAGACCGACATGTCAACAACTCATGGGCTTGAGAGTCTGGTGGATATGTGCCGATTTGGGTCAAGGTTACGGTGCACGCGCGTTTCTGGACTGATAAAATAATGAAAATAATAAAAACAGACACGAGCAGGAGAGCATATTGTGACTACCACGCTCCCTTTCTCATTTGTTTTTGCTTTTAATCGCGGATAAGATAAGTGTAATTAATACAGAAAGGGTATGGTAAAGAGAATTCGATAAATGGGAATTATTGATCATATACGGGAAATGTAATGGGCGTTGGCCCTCCAGTGATGGCTGGTCAAATTAAAATAGGATTGTTGTGGGTCCAGTGTGAGGCAATGACAGACCTGTGTGCCCTCTCAGGGTGTGGCAGGTCCATGTGCTGCAGTGTATAGAGAGGTCAGTGGACTGACGACACTCTGACATACTGATGATTGACATATCGTTATTAATTAAACACCCCAAGTAGAAGCCAAATAAAGTGAGCTGTAGAAAGACAGAGGCGTAAATTACTCAAAGGATAATGATTTAAATAATAATTTGACATCCGTTGTATAGATAAGTAGTCTTTGAGTTTGATGAATGTCATCCAAAAGTGTCTCCAGTAAAAAAAAAAAAGAGAGGAGAAATGGAGGACCTGACTCCATTGGTCCGAATCCGGCTGGTATGACTGAATGACAGAAGGAAACTACAGAGCCAGTGGCCTCTCATTGGAAGGACTGAAAGATGAGCCATACGTGCAGCAGAGGCATAACTTGGGCCAAGAACATTTTAGACTCCTTTGAAGTGTCGGTCGGTGTCAAACAACATGCCGCCGCCCAGGTGAAACACTTGACCCGGAGTCACCAGTGAGTGACCAGTCAGTGACCCCGTGGGAGAAGCTGAGGGAGACACTAGCGGAAACAGAGGCCGAGCTGGAGCACTTGGTCTGTGTCTCGAGCTTGGAGAAGCATGAGGTCCTGGAGGGGAGGGTCGAGACCCTACCCTACCGGGGTACGTCCGGCTGGCAGCAGCCCCGCCTCCTGAGGAAGAAACCACCTTGGATGGATGGGCGGAGATAGTGCACCCACGATTTCTGGCCAACCTGAGGTACTACACGGCACCTTGCTCAACCCGCAGCAGCTGCATCAGCACCTGCTGGCGAGAGTCCGACTTCTGCAATACCACCAGCAACATGAGAGACAGTGTGTGTACAACAAAGGACCAATGAGCCGATTCCATGCAAAATAATGACTGTTCCTGCCGTGTTTTTTTCAGATGGACGTCCTATCAGGGGTAATCCATCGGGCACGCCACCTGATCGGGCAGTGTGCCCACCAACTGCAGCATTACGACAAGCATCTCATTGAGCTCCTGAGGCCCGGAGGTCGACTCCTAAATCAGTAGAACAGGTACTCATCCAACTCAAAGCGAATGCCAAACCTTCATAGAAAAGACAATATCCTTTGTAATTTCCGGGTTGCTGGAAGAAGTAGTGTTAGAACTGACTGTAGTCCGTGAAATACTCTTCTTTATCCCAGGTAAAAATGACTCCAACAAAAGGCTTATTGATTCATGACCTAAGAGCAACAAATGTTCTGAAGTTTTCAGTGTCTCCTAATTGGCTATATTTGTGGTCCTTAGACGGGCTACAATACCAGTACGTGTTTGCCACAAGGCTATCAAGATGCACCATCANTCATTAACCAAAAGATAGATATGAAGTTCTGTTAAGTTAAAAGTTAAATATAGTGGACAAAAACTAGAAGGTCCAACTAGATCCATTGCAGTGGAACATCTCACGGTAATTGCGACAGCACCACGCCCACAACAATCAAATAAAGGTTTTATTTTTGGTAAAAGGCGGTTATGGCCGTCCGTGGATTTCAGATTATGCTCTCAAGTCTCAATCTCTATGAAATCTGGTTAAATTGGGCGGTCAAAACAAAACAAATTTCCCTACAGTGTCGGACACTGTACAGGAGGCGTGGCTACATTTAAAGATTGATCTTATCAGGGCATCTGCCTTGACAAGCCCTTACTACTCAAAACCGTTTCAACTGTAAATTGCTTTAGCACGCAACGCAAACTGTCAGAGGCCTAACTCCCTGCTATAGAGGTTAGCAGACGCAGAATACGCTTGAGAGAAGGCCTCAACGATTTCCATGGGTCATGCTTTGACGTTGTACACCGGCCAGGGTCTTCACACCTTGCTCATGGCAACAAATGTTGTAATTACGACTGCGAGACGCTCAGATTATGACAGATTATGATACTTTCCGTTACTGAGATAACGATTGCACGCTGTTGCACGGTTAATCCGGCAGAGCATCTTACCCTTCCTTCTGAAGGTAGTCCTCACGATTGCGTGGCAATATCCAACGACCTACTCGGGGCATGTGTTGATCTGGAGGCGGGGCCATTACCGGCACCCCAGATCTCTATGGTTGTTGATGGTTCAGGTTACAGGTCAAGTTTGGGTTCTGTGGCAGGTTTTGCTGAGGTTGCTCCCACGCCGGAGTCAACCTCGTACCGGAACCTCTTGGCTGAACCGTGTTTCTCTCCTTTGTCTGCACAGGCAGGTGAGTCCAGAGCTCTGACCGCAGCCTGTCGGTTAGGACAGGGTGCAGCATGTCACGTAGCTCACTTAGATGGTGCAAGTGGACGCTAGAGAGGCTTCCACGCACGATCCTTTCAGTGCAGAACTTTTGCACTCCATGATTTTGTTAGATGTGCCGCTCAAGGTACTTCTTTTGATTTTGTATTGTATTGTATTGTGATGTATCAGGCAGGAGATGTTCATGAACACTCCGTGAAGGGAGTGAGGACATTGATCCTACAGCCTCCATGAGGGCTCTCGTGGAGGTTGAGTCGACTGCCTCTCAAGAGGAGCAGTTAAGGTTAACTGGGGGGGCCTCCAAGGACCCAGCATCTGGGGAGGGTCCGGTGTCATACGGGATTGGAGATAGCGGTCTCTTCAACAGGTATCTTGACGCAGTAGGCGGAGGAGCCGGGAGCCGATGAAGAGCACCATCTACCACCCACGATGCCGCCCAGGGAGTCATGTCATATCCAGGGCCCATGCGACACCAGTGGAAGAAGAACAACAAGCCAGACAAGGACGATCCAGACAAAATCGAGTTTGAGACCACCGGATAAAGACCCCATCGACAGCCATGGCCGACCGGACCCAGACAGGGTTGAAGCAGACAAGTTGCTGAGGAGACCAGACCCAGACCAGGTAGAAGAAGACAAGTTCCAGGACCCAGTCGTGGTTGAAGCAGACGAGTTGCAGCGGGGACTGGATCGTCAACGGGATAACAGGGTGCCAACCTGCAATTCTCCTCCGGCTGTTAGGGTGCAAGACCCAGGCCGGCCCAACCACTCTCAATTTCACCTCTTTCCTTCTACACCTGCACATTACAGAGTGAACGCACACAGACCTACTGACTTATCAGGGGTCCGGTGTCATACGGTTTTGGGGGTAGCACACTCAGTTGGTTTTGGTGGCCCATGGTGATTCCATGGAGCCAGGGGGGAGGTGAGGAAGGCTTTGCAGGCAACCTGGTGGTCTCCAAACGGGGTGCCCTCAGTCAACAATCTTGTGCGATCGGGCGTAAGTTGTGGAGCACGACATGAGAGAGTCGCAAATCGTTCCGATAGACCATATTCCAGCTCCAGACGGCCATAGGGTTAGTTGATTTTATTGATATGATCAGACTGGTAAGCAAAACAATATGTGTTGGTGGTGATTGACAGATTCAGCAGAGGAGGGAAAGCCGCCCAGCAGCCAAATTTGATGCTATAACTGTAGCTTAGTTTCTAATGCAGTTGGTTTTACATTTCGAGTCATTTAGCTGATGCGGTTGTTCAAAGTGACTTACTTAAATACCACGGAAGTACTAATCTGTTTTTATCCAAGGTATTGTTGGAAAAGGGTGTTTTTTAGGTTCCGGCGGAGGATATAGAGACTTTCATGCTCCTGATCTCCAGTGAGGAGCTCGGTCGACCAGTGAGGAGCCGGACCAGCAAACAGACATGATTTTGTCAGGTGAGTAATTTGTTGTGTCTTTTGACAACACGATAATGAATAAAGATGTCTGTCATTGAGGGTCAAGCAGAGGTAAGGTTGGATGTATCATCCCCAGGGACTCGTAGAGAGAGCTAGTGGTACACCGAAAGCAAAGCTATCCAAAATCTGCGGGGAGACTAGAATGGACTGGTTGACGGTTTTCCAGGTGGTGTTAATGAGCATGAGAATACAAACTAACCGTAGTACACAGTTAACTCCCACTGGGAGGTTGACCGGACGGCTTAGGCCCGTACCGTACCGGGGAGACCTCATAAAGGTCCCCTGTTGAGCATGTTAGCCAGAGAAAGACAAAGCTGTGTCCAGGGAGCGGCAGGTAGGCAGGAAGAACTGTTTCAACAGGTGGAAGGAGCCATGGAGGAGAGCCACGTGGGACCAGACCCACAGGAGGAGGAGGTCCATCCAAGGAAGGGGGAGTAGTCACGGCAGACTGGACCCTACCTGGTGGGACTGGCCACGCCCACCGCAGTGAAGAGAAACCACACTGGAACCACTTCACACACTGCACCAAGGCAGGAGCACCTGAAGGAAGGCCAGGCCAGGAGAGGAGAGAAGACCATCACGGCAAAGCCCTGCCGGCCACAGAGGCGAGGAGGAGCAAGGCGTGGTCAACCCACACCAGAACACCAGCAGAAGCTGAGGGAGCTGGAGGAGGGGAGTGCCCTTCACACTCACAGAAAGGAGAAGACGATGGCGATGCATCCCATGTGCTCGGAGGAATATCCAGGAGAGAGAAGAGGGTTACAATTACCTGGAGACAACGGTTCTCTAGTACGAGGAATATAAAGATCCTGGATGTAAGAGGGTTCAGCTTCGCTTTTCATGGCATCGTTAGAATTGTTTATAATCACATGTATGTTATTGTTAAAGATTTCCACTCTGTATTGATTTAATTACACCCATTTTATTACACTTAGTCTATAATCACATCTATGTTATTGTTAAAGATTTCCACTCTGTATTGATTTAATTACACCCATTTTATTACACTTAGTCTATAAGCACATTTATACATTTATTTCTATGTTATTGTTAAAGATTTCCACTCTGTATTGATCTAATTACACGTGTGTCTACTTATAATGTTCAGATCTCCATCCTGTTACTGATCGAACCAGTTCCTCTAGTCTAGATTTATATTAAGATTGAGTTACATAATGAATTATGTAAAAATGGGGATTGTTAATATTAAATCTGATTTATTGAAGGGACCGTAATGTCTAGGTTCCGGCAGAATATCAGAAGTGAAGGCACTTTGCCTGTGAGGACAGAGAGATATTGAGTCTGCAGCTCAAGGCTAGCTACACGCCTAACAGTATTCAACATTCACACACTTGTTATCGGTATTTACATATGCCAAGAGGGCACGGACGACAGACAGCCCACCCGGGGTTGGAGTAAATTCCCATGAGAAACTAGGATGTACCTATGACGAGATCTGTGTTTTTGGGGACTGAACCTTGTTTTGGGGATTCAGTGTGTTTTTGGTGCTCGACTTGCATGTTGAGGAGAGCTGACGGCGTGATTGCAATCGCGCGTGAGTATTTGTACTTTGCTTTTGATCAGTGAATAAACGTCTCCCTAATGGAGAGAACATTAGCAGACTGTGAGTCTTATTATCGTAGAAGCTCTTCCAGGCTGTTCAATTCTGAAATACGTAACAGGGACCACGAGCCAAGTTTGAGTGGTTTCAGGGTCACGCCTGCTCACCTCACACACAATCCCTCCTCCAAAATCAATCTGTGCGTCATATGTGGTAATCTTTATGAGATCTCCTCCCTGGAGACCGCCGAGTCTCCTCTTGGCCTACTTCGCACACACACACACACACACACACACACATCACAATAAATTCTAATCTAGTTGATTGTTGACATAATCTATATTTTCTTTACCTTTTCTTTTCTTTTCTTGATCCGAAACGCTCTCTCTGAACACACCTTCATGCTCTATTTCACATCCACCCCAGCGCCCACCCGCCCAGCCCCCATCTGAATGAATCATGCAGGCCATTCGTTGTGTGTCTTCGGGGAACTGATCTGACAACCCGCTGGGTCACTCTGGCCTGTTACGTCCCTTGACTTAACTCCACCCTCTTCCTGGAAGAGGGCTGTCTATCTGTTTCAGGTCTTCCACGCCTGGAGCACCACCACCTGAGAGGCATCATGTAATCAGTGTACGGGACATATATACTCCCAGATCATGTGCTTTGCTCTCTCTCATCACCTCCGAGCAAATGGCGGCCTAAGTGTAGGCCACCAGTAATGTCTTTGTGGGTGAAGACTTTTAGGGGTTCTCTGTCATTTCTGTTACGGCCTGTGTACCTCTAAGCAACCGAGAGAGGCCGTAACACACACTGACATAAACAAACACACACACAAACACAGACATACTCGCTCCCCCCTCCCCCCACCGTCCCAAACACACGCACACACACACACTTTTTAGTTTGACCCACAAGTCCAGAAACTCAGTATCTGGCCAGGTGACTCATCACACACACATGGAAGCTCAGATATTTGCTTTGCCAACCTCAAACACCCAACTGTAACGAGGACTTGACCTTCTGGGAGGTAATAACTAGGACAGACGTCATGAAGGCTAAATCTGTTCAGACTTACAATCAATGTGGAGATGCACAAACAAACACATACTCACACACACTCTCACACACACACCCTCTCACACTCGCACGCAAACAATTTCACACACACTTGTATACACACACACACACACACACACAGACACACATACAAACACAAACTCACACACATTCAAACAATGACACACACACTCGCACACAGTCACACAAACACACTCACATTAATTCTCAAACACACACACTCACACACACACACTAAACATGGACAGTTATTGCCTTAGCAAAAGGTTGGTGAGAATCGGCAAATTCGAAGGGAAATGTAAGGTTTTAATATTTCACTTTTTGAAAGGACTCATTGATGTTTCATATCACACGCAAGGGGCGTGGCACTCTACTGTCTATGAATTATTGGACAGCAGATTGGGTTTTACTGGGGTAACTTGTCTAAGAAAAGTAAGGGACAATCACAAAATGTATTTTTCATCAGTTGGGGCAAAAAACAGATATATTTAGAGCCTCTGTGTTTTTATTTGTTAGTTTGACAGAGATTTATATCTGCATTATAAGCATTAAAAAGCACCTTTCAACCGATGTTGTCATCATTAAGACCGTGTACTGATGACACTAGGATGGAGCTGGCTTTCTGTCCAGGAGGCGTCTTAGTTGAGCAAACACTGCCACAATGTGGACAGTCAGAGTAAGGTCTGAGATGATGTGAGTGTTATAGAACTTAACGTTCTTATTTGTTCCACCTTTGGAAGCTTACGGGTTGTTAAAATTGTCTTAAAAGTAAATGGTTCCATGTTTTCTGTATTGATGGAGAGATGCTTTTACAGTTTTTCACGATTGTTAACACACGTTTTTCAAAACACTAACGGCTTTCTCAAAACTGCACACACAAAACTGAAAACCTCACACACAAAATGCTAAACCTGACACTCCCTTTGCAAGATGACTCTTTGCCATCAAATCTCTTAACTGTTCACAAAATGGAACTCGTATTTCATTTGGTACACACAGCCATTTTTTCAAAAGACACACATACATTCATTGAGTACACACAGCTAAGCATTTGCTGCACACTACCAAGCATTTACAGGACAAAGAAGGGCAACATTTAAAACACAATCATCGAAATGGAACACACCATACGAATGACAATGACTGGAGAATGAGACATTTCTCCTTTTGTAAAATGCCTCAATGTAGGCCGACTTTTTTCATAGTCAAACTTAAAACAGTACACAAATATGAAACAAAGAAAGGTTTATTCTGGTACACAGAGACAACAGTACAGTACTATAAACCGGCCTGAGCATTGGGACCTGATCCTGTGGATTCCGTTCGTATAACTTCCACCTCCAATCTGAAAAGAATTCATCTTCTTTCTTTTTTTTGGGGATCAAATATTTCTATTTAGCATAAAATAATTCCTCAATAGGATTCAGTAAGGGTGAATACAGTTTTGTTCAGGCGCTACCAAGCGTTTGTCCAATCAGCGGTCACATTTTCAAAACTCTAAACACAATTAGCACTACATGGGTGTTGTGTGGCCGTACCACTCACACATTTAATGTCATTTTTACACAATATTCAGTCAGTGAACACATCTCCACAATGCTTACATTTTCTTAACAGACAAGCTATACCTCCCAACAAAACGATGGATTGTTTTTGTATTATTTACGAATGTTAACACACAACATCCCACAATGGAAAACACAATATGCCAAACCTTAGATACAGTCTAAAAACCTCTTCTGCAATAATATCAGTTATAAAACAATATATCTCAGCTGATAATAAAAAAAAACAATTGATTCCACATCTCCTGATAGTAGGTCAGAGTTTGGAATGTTTTTGAGTAATATGTTTTAGCAAGTTTTGGATTAGAATTTACATTTTGATTATGACAGGTTGAGATGCTGATCACACAGACACCGCCTACATTGACTAACCAAATGTTGTTCAATCATCTATTGCAACCGTTGCCCCAAAACATAGTTTATTTGTAAACAATAAAAAATGAATAAATAAATAATTTGGATTTACTGTAACTTTTTTAAAGGAACAATAGTATATATTTAACGAAATGGGCTTTTGAGAAAAACATTATCCATTTGGCCAATTGTGCTTTGTAGGTGTGAGTCTGTGTTACTGTAAGAGTTTAGAAAAAGTATCTCAAGTATGGGTAAGCGCTTGTTAGCGATTGAACAAAACTGTAAGGTGGAAGGTACATAACGGAAAAATGTGGGTGGTCCTGGAACCACTCGCGCACTTGAGCAGCCCGGTGGAAACTCACATTGTTCCAGATGACAACATGGTCGACCTGCTGTTGGTCATCTATTTGGCCAGGTGGTACCAGCAGGTCATGCAGGCCATCTAGGAAGATGAGGAGACGGGCGGTGCTACAGGCCCCTATAGGTGGACATGACGGTGCAAGATCCCATGTGGATTCATCGCAGCACACATCGTGATGTTCCCACCAAGCTGGCCGGGACCTCAACAACGACGTTTCTGCCCCTTCGCCTCCTCTCACTCTGACCCCTCTCCTTCTCTGGTTGTCGTTATCTGCCACGTTCTCCATTGCTCATCAAACAAAACAAAGGCTCAAGGCACTCTTATGCTGCAGTCCTAAGTGCAAATTTCTCAAAAAGACCTGAATGTTTAGAGATTTGACTACTTGTGTGTTGTAGGTTGATGCTTTGAGATTTTACTTGAGAAGTGTGTGCAACAAATGAACATTGTGTGTAGTATTTTGACAACAAGGGATGTGTAAGTGACATCAGAGTGTAAACAAAGAAAATCAGAGTCCAATGCAGATAAGGCAGTGTAAGGTAGTGGCAAATTGGGTCGAACGATTGGTACATGAAGAGAAGGTTGTGCAAATTGTGCAGAATTTTTGCTTTTTGGGTGTTAACAACTGTGAAAAACTGTAAGAGGTAACATCCAAACATAGAGGACAGTAACAATAACACAACACACAGCGTGGGAACAAAATAAGCATCAAAACTGCTATTATTAGAATAGGTGACGGTCAAAATTTGAAAAAAGCCAATTACTTCAATTTCAGTTTATTTAGTATAGCCCAATATCACAAATTACGAATTTGCCTCAAAGGGCTTTACAATCTGTACACATATGACATCCCTTTTCCAGGACCTCACCTCGGATCAGGAACAACTCCCAAGAAATGGAAAAAAAATATTTCACAGGGGAGAAAAGGGGAAGAAACCTTCAGGAGAGTAACAGAAGAGGATCTATCTCCATGAGGGAAAGAAGGAATAGATGTCATGTGTACAGAAGTGACTGAAATGCCAATTGACTGATCCAGTCTCTGTAATAGGATGTCATGGTCAATGGTGTCGAAAGCAGCACTAAGGTCTAACAAGACCAGTACAGAGATGAGTCCTTTATCTGATGCCATTAGGAAGTCATTTGTAATCTTCACCAGTGCTGTCTCGGTGCTGTGGTGTTTTCTAAATCCCGACTGAAACTCCTCTAATAAACTATTCTGATCTAGAAAGTCACACAACTGATTTGCGACCACTTTATCAAGGATCTTGGAGAGGAAGGGGAGGTTAGAGATCGGTCTATAGTTAGCCAACACCTCTGGATCCAGAGTGGGCTTCTTCAGGAGAGGTTTAATTACAGCTACTTTGAAGGAATGTGGTACGTGGCCTGTTACTGTAAAACAACAATCATCAAAATGGAACACACCATACGAATGACAATGACTCTGGAGAATGAGCCATTTCTCCTTTTGTAAAATGCCTCAGTGTAGGCCTACTTTTTTCATAGTCAAACTTAAAACAGCACACAAATATGAAACAAAAAAAGGTTTATTCTGGTACACAGAGACAACAGTACAGTACTGTAAACCGGTCTGAGCATTGGGACCTGGTTCTGCGATCAAATGTTTCTATTTAGCATAAAATAATTCCTCAATAGGATTCAGGAAGGGTGAATAAGGTGGAAGGTACAGAACGGAAAAATGTGGGTGGTCCTGGAACCACTCGCGCACTTGAGCAGCTCGGTGGAAACTCACATTGTCCCAGATGACAACATGGTCGACCCGCTGTTGGTCATCTATTTGGCCAGGTGGTACCAGTAGGTCATGTAGGCCATCTAGGAAGACGAGGAGACGGGCGGTGTTATAGGCCCCGAGATGGACATGACGGTGCAAGATCCCATGTTGATTCACTACTTGTGTGTTGTAGGTTGATGCTTTGAGATTTTACTTGAGAAGTGTGTGCAACAACTGAAGATTGTGTGTCGTGTTTTGACAACAAGGTAATGTGTATATGACATCAGAGTGTTAACAAAGAAAATCAGAGTCTAATGCAGATAAGGCAGTGTTAAGTAGTGGCAAATTGGGTCGAACGATTGGTACATGAAGTGAAGGTTGTGCAAATTGTGCCGAATTTTTGCTTTTTGGGTGTTAACAACTCTGAAAAACTGTAACAGGTTATCTGCATTTGATACATCATAAGTAAAGTATGGAAATTGTATTTCATACTAACATAACAGTTAATTGCATTGCACACGTCTATCGGGCAACACAAGCACTTTTAATATAAATATCATAAATCTCCATCCTGCTGGTGTCGGGATTTGAATCTCTCTTTCTCTCTCTCTCTCTCTCCCTTTTCCTTTTTCTTCCCCCTCTCCCTTGATGGAATATTGTTCCCCAGCTTAACACAGCGCCTTAGACCACTCGGACATCCTGACTTCAAAAATGTTCAATTCTCTGGAAATTATAGTAAATTATAGATCTTATTGAAAGCTCTTTTTGCATTTCTAATACAAGACGGATTGTAAAGTCAGCATTTATCATTGAGAATAAAAAAATGTGATGAATATCTGTGAATGACAAAGGATTCAGGGCATGTGAAAAAGATTTCTGCCTAACAATTTCAAACATTGAACCAGAGAAAAAGACAATTTGTCAGAAGTGGGATTCAAACCCACGCCTCCAGTGGAGACTTCGACCTGAACGAAGCGCCTTAAATCTCGGCCATCCTGACTTCAAATATGTTTATAACTCTGGAAATAATAGTAGATTTTAGATCTTATTGAAAGCTCTTTTTTTCCATTTCTAACACAAGAAGGATTGTAAAGTTTGCATTTATCATTGAGAATAACAAATTGTGATGAATCTCTGTGAATGACAAAGGATTCAGGGCACGTGAAAAAGATTTCTGCCATACAATTTCAAACATTGTACCAGAGTTCTCAGAAGTGGGATTTGAACCCACGCCTCCAGTGGAGACTGTGACCTGAACGGAGCACCTTAGACCTCTCGGCCATCCTGACTGCTTTTTAATATCTTTGGAAATGATTGTAGATTTGAGATTTTAGTGAAAGCTCTTTTTGCATATTACATTACATTACATTACATTACATGTCATTTAGCAGACGCTTTTATCCAAAGCGACTTACAATAAGTGCATTTCAACCTAGAGTACAAACTAAGAACAACAAGAATACAGAAGGTAACATTTCCTCAACATAGTCAAACTACAAAAGTACCATAATAAGAGCCATTCAAGTGCTACCAAAGTGCAAGTCTGTGATTAATCCAGATATAGTCGGAAAAGGTGCGTTTTCAGTTTTCGGCGGAAGATGTAGAGACTTTCTGCTGTCCTGATGTCAGTGGGGAGCTGGTTCCACCACTGAGGAGCCAGGACAGCAAAGTTGGATTGTAAAGTTTGCATTTATCATTGAGAATAACAAAATGTGAAGAATCTCTGTGAATGAAAAAGGATTCAGGGCACATGAAAAAGATTTCTGCCAAACAATTTCAAACAAAAATTATCAGAAGTGGGAGTCGAACCCTCACCTCCAGTGGAGACTGTACCCTTAAAGCAGCGCCTTAGACCGCTCGGCCATCCTGACTGCAAATATGTTTATAACTCTGGAAATTATAGTGGATTTTAGATCTTATTGAAAGCTCTTTTTGCATTTCTAACACAAGAAGGATTGTAAAGTTTGCATTTATCATTGAGAATAACAAAATGTGATGAATCTCTGTGAATGACAAAGGATTCAGGGCACGTGAAAAAGATTTCTGCCAAACAATTTCAAACATTGAACCAGAGAAAAACTGAAGTTGTCAGAAGTGGGATTCAAACCCACACCTCCAGTGGAGACTGCGACCTTAACGCAGCGCCTTAGACCGCTCGGCCATCCTGACTTTAAAAAGGACAAATTGTCCGGAAATTATAGTAGATTTTAGATCGTATTGAAAGCTCTTTTTGGATTTCTAATACAAAACGGATTGTAAAGTTTGCATTTATCATTGAGAATAACAAAATGTGATGAATCTCTGTGAATGACAAAGGATTCAGGGCACGTGAAAAAGATTTCTGCCATACAATTTCAAACATTGTACCAGAGAAAAATAAAAAAAAATTGAAGTGGGATTTGAACCCACGCCTCCAGTGGAGACTGCGACCTGAACGCTATCTGACTCAGGCATGGCCACCAAAAAATCCATTGTCAGCATCCAATCCCTGTGCTCCCTCAACAATGGATGGGCCAATCCCTGTGCTCCCTCAACAATGGATGGGCCAATGGCGTTTCGGCCTCACAATGGATTCGGGCCAGCCAAATCTCGCGGCAAGTCTCGACGGTTGATGCACGACGCAACTTACACTTCAACAATGGATGGGCCAATGGTGCGTCGGCCTCACAATGGATTCGCCAAATCGCTACGCCGCACAAGATCACGAGCGCTACGCATGACATTGGACGTAAGCTGTTTTCCACGAAGACACCGACAACATGTCAAGCGTAAGTTATCCTACTTTATTATTCTTTAGCCGCCGTAAACGTCACATCTATGTTGTTAACTTTTTTCTCCGGTATCACATCACGTTACACGCACGCTGTGGCGAATGCTCCGAGATCGCTATCTACATTGTAATAACGAGTGTCGGACAACGGTATAGCAGTCAGTGGTAGCTAGCGCGAGCACAACAACTCGCCTGTGACATGGCACGGTGTTATTCTCTTCTACATTAGTTGTCATGTGTACATTCGCAAAACGAGCTAAGGCTCGCAAGATCGCGAGCGTCAACGCAAGTCGTGTAATAATAAGTGTATAATATTAACGTGACCTGCAAAAATGGCCGGAAACGGCCATGGATAAATACTACTGTAATGCACCGGGTGAAAACACGCAAACGTCCAAGTATCGACAGCAGATGTACATGGTTAATTATAAAGACTCCTATAATATATCTTCATTTTATATATAGCGTTAAAGGAAACAGAGTCATAGTTTATTACTGGTATTTAACAACTGACATATTATAGACATATTATGCACAACATTACAAATTACAAATTACAAATACAAATAATTTGTATTTGTAATATATATAATTACAAATTACAAATTACACACGACATATTATAGACACAGTATAATTAAACAGTATAATTGTGAATAATGTGTATCCATATATATATATATATATATATATATATATATATATATATATATTGATATGATTACATGTGTAAATACCATGTTCCAATAACCGACAACATGTTATCAGTGTAGTTTTACTTAACTAACTTGCTGTGTCTGTGTTACTGTATTCATAAATATGCACTAATTAAGAAAGCTCAGTACACCATGGTTATGCACATATATAGCTATTATCGTTGTTTCAATGTTCTCTTTAGATGAGCACAAAACCAAAGAGCCACAAGGCCATGAGCGAAAAGGAGTGGACGACAAGGCTGAGGGCGTTTGCCAGCTCTGGGGTTTGGCCTTCTGGAGGAGGCAATAGACCAGCCCCAAGGCAGAAGAAGTGGTACGCCTTCTATCAGAAGGTAAAGTATAACACAATAATGACCTTTTACATATTAGTGTTACTAGTATACCACACACTTGATTTATTGACTTGACTTATTTGCAGATAATGTCATTAAGACCTTGTATACTGAGTGACTCACTCCAGACTATCACATTTTACCATTTCAGATTGAGAAATGCCCCATGCAGGCCCGTGGACAGACCACCCTCTTTGGAGGGTCCATGGCCGCCATGGGCTGTGGTTGTGGATTCCACGGCGTTATGGTGATTTGGTTAATAATGAAGTCTCTTTATTGTTCATCTTGCATTGCATGTCTGTTACAAAGCTGTTATGCTGTTGTTGTTGTTGTTACAATATTCTGCTGTTGTTCCACAGTCCGTGGCCTCAGCCTGAGCACCAGCACCTGCTCCAGCACCTGCACCTGCTCCAGCACCTGCACCTGCTCCAGCACCTGCACCAGCTGCAGCACCTGCTCCACCACCTGCTCCAGCACCTGCACCTGCACATGCTCCAGCACCTGCACCAGCTGCAGCACCTGCTCCAGCACCTGCACCTGCACCAGCTGCAGCACCTGCTCCAGCACCTGCTCCAGCACCTGCACCTGCACCTGCTCCAGCACCTGCACCAGCTGCAGCACCTGCTCCAGCACCAGCTGCAGCACCTTGTGCTGCTCCTGAACAGTCTGTGGACTTAGCGCGGCCTTTTCTGCGACCTGTTCTAAGTGTGTCAATGGTGAATATATTTTTTGGGTAATTCAAGTTTAGAATGAATTATTTTGTATGCATTGTATCTTCAAATTCACTCTGATTCTTCTTTCAGTTTGCTAAATCACGCTTTGGTGGGTCAAAGTCGGCCTCACTAAAGCCACATTTAGTGGCTAGGAGGACGCCCATCCCTCCTCCTCCTCCTCCTCCTCCTCCTCCTCCTCCTCCTCCTCCTCCTCCTCCTCCTCCTCCTCCTCCTTTCATATCCTCTGTGAGGACACCCCGCAGCCCTGCTCCTCCTTCATCCCCTGGTATGTCCTCTGTGAGGACACCCCGCAGCCCTGCTCCTCCATCATCCCCTGGTATGTCCTCTGTGAGGACACCCAGCCCTACTGGGATCTATGGTGTTGCTGAAGATGCTGTGAGTACTGTGCAGCTTTCTGTATTGGTCTTGCTTTATTATAAGTCATATTTTGTGTTGCCTTTATTTATGCATGGTGGTAATTATCATTTGTTGTGTCGCGTCGTCTTCAAAACAGGGTGAGCCTGGAGGAGTTCAGCTAGCTGCTGCTGGGGCTGCAGATTCATTCTGGTTGCCGTCGGAAATGAGGAAGACCCTCCCTGTGCAGGACCAGAGGTGGATTGCTAACACCCTCTTTCCCTCCGGCAAACTGCGGACCGATTTGAAGCTGTGGTACGAGCCCCCTGTTCCGGCCCTCATCTACCATCAGACTCCAACACCCGACCGCTTTTTTACACACCCGCTGATGGTGTGGATGCCCTACCGCCTGTGGAAGGTGAGGGTGTTCTGCCCAGATTGTGGGAAGCAGCTGACGGGCTCCGGTGTCCACAAGCGGTCGAGGAAGGTCCTGGACATCGACAGGTATTACCTGATGGTGACGGAGACACTCAGGTGCACTGTGTGCTCCAAGCAATACCTGTCGACCAGTCAGACTGTCCGGAACCAGCTGGACCTGCCACACCAACAGTTGTTTCGACTGATCCTGACCCAAAAGTGAGTAAAGCGGTTCTGAAACAGCCTCCCTTGAAAATGTTACTAATCACTGCAACAAAGGAAAAGAAACACTTTTTTGTCAAATGTTTTTGTAAATTCATAAACAGGTGCATATTAGAATAGTGTTACACTTGGTGCTATATGTTTATTATACACTGTCCCTGTATTTAAATAGCCAAACAAATAAATCAAATGAAATGTGCATTTCAGGTATGCTTGTGACATCCGTGTCATTCGGCTGCTTCGGGACCGGACTCTCGGCAACAGTCCAGCACGACTGTCGAGGCAGCTGAAGGAGAACCATGGGGAGGAATGGCTAAACCGCTTAGCACTAACTATGGGGAGTGTGCTAACTTTGTGGAGCGGCCCAGTCTCCTTCCAGTGGTCTGCCAGGAGCCCCCAGAGCCCGTCGACATCCCCACCAGTCGCTGGCTGCTGTCTGTGTACGGCAGGGACATCCTCTGCCACATCGACCACATTAGGGCCAGCATCACCTCCACATTTGGGTCGATCTTAAAGATGGACTCAACCAAAAAGGTAATACATAATATAACTTTGTATTACATTGCCATGTACATTATATGTATTCTCTTGTACACATTAACATATTTGTCTGTGATAAAATGCATTTGCAATTATTATAGATTTAGAATATGTAATAAATCTACTTTCCCTTAGATAATGTGTAAAAAGAAGTGTCATCTTAAAAATTCATGCCGTCACATCACAGATCACAAAGAAGCTGGCCGGCCACGGCAGGGGGACAGCTCTCTGGGTGACCTCCATCGGCAATGAGGTCGGCCAGATACTGAACAGTGTCCTGACGGTGCAGGAGGGGCCGGGACTGGACGTGATGGTCTCCGGAGTGATGGAGCGGTACCGCCAGGCCGCTGTCCCACCCTCACTGGTGCTTTACATTGACTGTGGCTGCTGTGTTAATGAAGGGTTGAGCAAGCTGCAGACCAGGTTTGCAGCTTGGCCAGACCTCCACATACGGCTGGACATATGGCACTTTATGCGGAGGCTGGCCGTCGGCTGCACTACCGATGCTCACACCCTTTATCCCATTTTCA
The DNA here is from genome assembly GCA_036178185.1 of Liparis tanakae. NCBI lineage: Eukaryota > Metazoa > Chordata > Actinopteri > Perciformes > Liparidae > Liparis > Liparis tanakae. The sequence goes on along the minus strand of CM070094.1, from coordinate 6,212,755 downwards.
TGAGCAGCTTGTCAGCCTGTATCTTTGAGGGGAGGGGACGTCACTCTGTTGCGGCAGGCAAAAAGAGAGCAGCTCTGGCAAGAGAGGGTGTGCCAGCAATAACTGATCGCCTGGTGGACACGCGGATCAGTAAAAAAGGAGCTGGGCCATTACTGCCGTGGAGGACACGCGGTGTGGAGGCCACCATCAACCTCCTCGAGCAGCTGCTGTATATACTGGGTGGAGAAAAAGGAAGAGACCTTATGGAGGTGCCACTGCTGGACCAGGCACGCATGGAGCACATTTGGAATGTGCAGAAGCGCCCGTGGGGTGCATCCAGGACGTTCAGGTGTGCCGCTCTACAGGAAGGTCGGAACGACACCCAAGAGTCGGATAACCTTGACACGTTACCGCTGTGCCAGAGGGTCCACATCCCTGGAGTCCTTTCACCTCCACTTGAACAGGTTCATTCCAGGTTAGTGTCTCTCGTGTTTTTTATTTAAAATAACTTTTGGGTTATGTTTGAAAGCATTATTCAGATTGGAAAGCATTAAAACATTTCATTCCTTCCAGGAACTAGTGCGAATCTAGTGCTTGAATTTTCAGCTATATCTCCTGGAAGGCCTGAACAGGTGGAACCAGGATCGGGCGACTGCAGCGGTGACCAGCAAGCCGTCATCGTTCCTGACGTACGCCGGTGACGTGACACACTGTGTCAACACCAACACGCTGAAGGTGTTTGGTCGGGCATTTGTGCCAACCTTCAGGCCACCTTCGAAATACACTGGTAAGTATTGTTAATACCTGGCTACATAATTATTTTGTCGGTTATATATATATATATATATATATATATATATATATATATATATATATATATATATATATGCTTTAACTAAAACTAGTGGTGTTTGTTTGTCTTTTTTCATAGGTGAGCTTATCGGGGTTGACTATTTGTTGAGTCAGACTGGTCAGCCCCTTAAGATACTCCCTGACTCAGAGGAGACAGACACTATGCTGGAGGATGTGAACGAGAGAGAGGAGGAAGAAGAAGAAGAAGAAGAAGGAGAAGACGAGGGCTTCCAGGAAGACACAGTGTCAAGTCTCCTGGATGAACCAAGCCTCACTGACTCTTCTCAGCCTGCAGCCACCTATCTGCTCTTCCAGACTCCTGCCTCCTCCCTGCCGGCTGCGTCCACCTCCCAGCCTGCTAACTCCTCCTCCCAGCCTCCTGCCTCCTCCCAGGATGCTACCTCCTCCTTCCAGCCTCCTCCCTCCTCCCAGGGTGCTACCTCCTCATTCCAGCCTCCTCCCTCCTCCCAGCCTCCTGCCTCCTACTTCCAGCCTCCCGCCTCCTCCCAGGGTGCTACCTCCACCTTCCAGCCTCCTCCCTCCTCCCAGGGTGCTACCTCCACCTTCCAGCCTCCTCCCTCCTCCCAGGGTGCTACCTCCACCTTCGAGCCTCCTCCCTCCTCCCAGGCTGCTACCTCCACCTTCGAGCCTCCTGCCTCCTCCCAGGCTGCTACCTCCACCTTCCAGCCTCCTGCCTCCTCCCAGGCTGCTACCTCCACCTTCCAGCCTCCTCCCTCCTCCCAGGGTGCTACCTCCACCTTCGAGCCTCCTCCCTCCTCCCAGGCTGCTACCTCCACCTTCGAGCCTCCTGCCTCCTCCCATCCTGCTGCCGTCATACCACAGCCAGGTGTCTCCTCAGAGTCCGAGGTATATAAATACATCATTTTGTATAGATAAATAAAATCACTGTACCCGTCTCTTGTCCCATTGCTTACTTTCCTCAAATTGTGTGACTCATCTTTCTCTGATTTATCCAGGCTGTGGATAATTCGTGCATGCCAGGGTTGGACAAGGTGGACAAGTTGGCAGAGTGTCTGGTGGAGTTGAGGAACCAGTCCTCCATGGCTCTGAGCAACCAGACGGTGAGGAACATTTATTGTCATTGACATATTTGATTCTCTCTTTGTGCCATGTAATTCATATTCAAACTCATTGATTCAGATTTATTTTCTTCTCATGCACCGTGTTCTCTCTATTACTCTCTCTTTGCATAGGCAAGCAACATTGTTGCTCTGTGGCAGAACCTGGAGGAGTATGATAAAAAACGCATCATATTCTCTGCCAGGCACCAGAGTCGGCTGGACACGGGGAGGTTCAAGTCCCCCAAAAACAAGCAGGACTTCACTCCAGGGGTGAAAAGTTTGAAGAGGCACAGCCTGACAACCACTGGCCCACTTGCACAGTGGCCTGACTGCTGCCTCCTGATATAGACCACATTTATCAGGCTCTGCTCCCTACACCGCAGTCCAAGGAAGAAGGGGGCTGGCACACTGTCCAGATGGCTGCTAATCCTGGATGACTATCGCAAAGTCAGGCAGTGCATTCTTGACAATGGGATAGTCATGCAGGATACCACCCTGCAGCTGGTGGACGTGAGCCACACCACCCTGGTGCAGTGGCACAATAAGAGGGTGAAGAAGCAGGACAATGCAGTTGTCATGCAAGGGCTAAATACACCGAGTCTAATGTCCCTGGCAGCTCACCCTCTTATTTGTGCCACTCAACCACCAACATCATTACCCACCTTGCCGAGCCCGGCACATCTCTATACACTGCCCAGCAGCACTGTCAGACAGGCCAGGTTGAAGAGGAAGTCGGAGCGACAGCTCTTTCCTGCTCCATCCCTGGCCCCTCAGCTGGTGGTTCGACAGCCATCTTTCCTTCGCCCAGCCAATGCCACAAGGCAGTTGTTCCCCACTTCACTCTCAGTCCCTCAGAGGCTTGTTCCTGCTCTGGCTCCTGCTCCTGCTCCTGCTCCTGCTCCTGGCCCTGCTCCTGGCCGTGCTCCTGCCACTGCTCCTGGCCGTGCTCCTGCCACTGCTCCTGGCCGTGCTCCTGCCACTGCTCCTGGCCGTGCTCCTGGCCGTGCTCCTGCCACTGCTCCTGGCCGTGCTCCTGCCACTGCTCCTGGCCGTGCTCCTGGCCCTGCCACTGATCCTGGCCGTGCTCCTGGCCCTGCTCCTGGCCCTGCTCCTGGCCCTGCTCCTGGCCCTGCTCCTGGCCCTGCTCCTGCCACTGCCGCTGCTCCTGGACCTGCTCCTGGCTGTGCTCCTTCTTCTGCTCCTGCTCCTGCCCGCAGAAAACTTCTCAGAAAAGTACAGCAAAACACGTGCAAAAAATGCGGGCAGTTCAGGACTGCAGAGACTGGGCACAGCCAGTATAAGGGGGTCATTTACTGCCCCTCAGTAGAGACACTTCCAAAGGAGCAGTGGTTGGAAAGCAGGAGAAATAAATAACTTTGGACATTCTTTTTGTATATAGTTGTTTAATATGTTTATGTGTTTTATTATAATGTGTTGTTTTGTATATTTTGTCCATATCTTAATTTAATAAATCGTTGCATTTCTCATACGTTTTGCTTTCAAACTCTTGTTTTCAAGTGACAAATAATACTCGTGTAGAGTAAAAGGTACACTATTGTTTTGTTAGATTCTGACCAGTTTTTATCACTTTTACCCAGGGCCACAGTAACTCAAATGAGAGATAATAGAATTACAATGTATATATCAATACTATCTCAGTTCTCTCAGTTCATGTTAAAATTATAGATAACGTCAATATCTTGAGTAAACAAGGGGCGTTTTATTTAAAACGTGTGTATTAACAGGTTATCTGCATTTGATACATCATAAGTAAAGTATGGAAATTGTATTTCATACTAACATAACAGTTAATTGCATTGCACACGTCTATCGGGCAACACAAGCACTTTTAATATGAATATCATAAATCTCCATCCTGCTGGTGTCGGGATTTGAACCCGGCTCACTTTCTTTCCTCTCTCTTTCTCCTCTCTCTCCCCCTTCTCCCCCTTTTCCTTTTTCTTCCCCCTCTCCTTTGCTGGACTATTGTTCCCCAGGTTAACGCAGCGCCTTAGACCGCTCGGCCATCCTGACTTTGAAATTGAGTGAATCTGTGGAAACCATAGTAGATTATAGATCTTAGAGAAAAGTATTGTTTCCAATTCTAATACAAGACAGAAAGTAAAGTCTGAATTCATCATCCAATCCCAAAGTGTTCCACTTCATGTCAATACTAATTCTTTCTGGTCAAGAGTCTTGTCTCAGTTTCATTCAAAGTAAGAAGCATGCACTAGGCTCATTTCTTTCAGAATGAGGAGTCTTTCTCCTACGATCCTCTATTCTTGATGACACGAGTACATTGTCTGACATTTACTATGGATTCAAAACAGGTTCCACTGAGATTTGAACTCAGACCACTGGATTCAGAGTCCAGAGTACTAACCATTACACCATGGAACCACTACATGAGGTTTGGTAGATATTTCTGTGATATGCCATCAGCATGTATTTTATCTTTGCCGGGACAAGGAAGAGGAAGGCATACAACAAAACCAATGACAAAGAAGCTTACAAGACAAAGTGAATGCTTCAAGCTAATTTTTTTATTTTATTAAACTCTGTCAAAAAAAAAGCATCTTGGGAAGGGTAAGGAAGACTTATTACAAACAAATTCAAGCATCGAACCAGTGAAAACGATAAGTTGTCAGAAGTGGGACTCGAACCCACGCCTCCAGTTGAGACTGCGACCTGAACGCAGCGCCTTAGACCGCTCGGCCATCCTGACTTTGAAATTGAATGAATCTGTGGAAACCATAGTAGATTATAGATCTTAGAGAAAAGTCTTGTTTCCAATTCTAATACAAGACAGAAAGTAAAGTCTGCATTCATCATCCAATCCCAAAGTGTTCCACTTCATGTCAATACTAATTCTTTGTGGTCAAGAGTCTTGTCTCAGTTTCATTCAAAGTAAGAAGCATGCACTAGGCTCATTTCTTTCAGAATGAGGAGTCTTTCTCCTACGATCCTCTATTCTTGATGACACGAGTACATTGTCTGACATTTACTATGGATTCAAAACAGGTTCCACTGAGATTTGAACTCAGATCACTGGATTCAGAGTCCAGAGTGCTAACCATTACACCATGAAACCACTATATGAGGTTTGGTAGATATTTCTGTGATATGCCATCAGCATGTATTTTATCTTTGCCGGGACAAGGAAGAGGAAGGCATACAACAAAACCAATGACAAAGAAGCTTACAAGACAAAGTGAATGCTTCAAGCTAATTTTTTATTTTATTAAACTCTGTCAAAAACAAAGCATCTTGGGAAGGGTAAGGAAGACTTATTACAAACAAATTCAAGCATCGAACCAGTGAAAAAGACAATTTGTCAGAAGTGGGATTCGAACCCACGCCTCCAGTGGAGACTGCGACCTGAACGCAGCGCCTTAGACCGCTCGGCCATCCTGACTTTGAAATTGAATGAATCTGTGGAAACCATAGTAGATTATAGATCTTAGAGAAAAGTCTTGTTTCCAATTCTAATACAAGACAGAAAGTAAAGTCTGCATTCATCATCCAATCCCAAAGTGTTCCACTTCATGTCAATACTAATTCTTTCTGGTCAAGAGTCTTGTCTCAGTTTCATTCAAAGTAAGAAGCATGCACTAGGCTCATTTCTTTCAGAATGAGGAGTCTTTCTCCAACGATCCTCTTTTCTTGATGACACGATTACATTGTCTGACATTTACTATGGATTCAAAACAGGTTCCACTGAGATTTTAACTCAGATCACTGGATTCAGAGTCCAGAGTGCTAACCATTACACCATGGAACCACTACTTAAGGTTTGGTAGATATTTCTGTGATATGCCATCAGCATGTATTTTATCTTTGCCGGGACAAGGAAGAGGAAGGCATACAACAAAACCAATGACAAAGAAGCTTACAAGACAAAGTTAATGCTTCAAGCTAATTTTTTTTTTTTATTAAACTCTGTCAAAAACAAAGCATCTTGGGAAGGGTAAGGAAGACTTATTACAAACAAATTCAAGCATCGAACCAGTGAAAAAGATAAGTTGTCAGAAGAGGGATTCGAACCCACGCCTCCAGTGGAGACAGCGACCTGAACGCAGCGCCTTAGACCGCTCGGCCATCCTGACTTTGAAAGTGAATGAAAGTGAATGTGGAAACCATAGTAGATCATAGATCTTAGTCAAAAGTCTTGTTTCCAATTCTGGGACAAGGAAGAGGAAGGCATACAACAAAACCAATGACAAAGAAGCTTACAAGACAAAGTGAATGCTTCGAGCTAATTTTTTTTTTTATTAAACTCTGTAGAATAACAAAGGATCTGGGGAAGGGTAAGGAAGACTTATTACAAACAAATTCAAGCATCGAACCAGTGAAAAAGACAATTTGTCAGAAGTGGGATTCGAACCCACGCCTCCAGTGGAGACTGCGACCTGAACGCAGCGCCTTAGACCGCTCGGCCATCCTGACTTTGAAATTGAATGAATCTGTGGAAACCATAGTAGATTATAGATCTTAGAGAAAAGTCTTGTTTCCAATTCTAATACAAGACAGAAAGTAAAGTCTGCATTCATCATTCAATCCCAAAGTGTTCCACTTCATTTCAATACTAATTCTTTGTGGTCAAGAGTCTTGTCTCAGTTTCATTCAAAGTAAGAAGCATGCACTAGGCTCATTTCTTTCAGAATGAGGAGTCTTTCTCCTACAATCCTCTATTCTTGATGACACGAGTACATTGTCTGCCATTTACTATGGATTCAAAACAGTTTCTATTGAGATTTGAACTCAGATCACTGGATTCAGAGTCCAGAGTGCTAACCATTACACCATGGAACCACTACTTGAGGTTTGGTAGATATTTCTGTGATATGCCATCAGCATGTATTTTATCTTTGCCGGGACAAGGAAGAGAAAGGCATACAACAAAACCAATGACAAAGAAGCTTACAAGACAAAGTGAATGCTTCAAGCTAATTTTCTTTTTTTTATTAAACTCTGTCAAAAACAAAGCATCTTGGGAAGGGTAAGGAAGACTTATTACAAACAAATTCAAGCATCGAACCAGTGAAAAAGATATGTTTTTAGAAGAGGGATTCGAACCCACGCCTCCAGTGGAGACTGCGACCTGAACGCAGCGCCTTAGACCACTCGGCCATCCTGACTTTGAAAGTGAATGAATCTGTGGAAACCATAGTAGATCATAGATCTTAGTCAAAAGTCTTGTTTCCAATTCTAATACAAGACAGAAAGTAAAGTCTGCATTCATCATCCAATCCCAAAGTGTTCCACTTCATGTCAATACTAATTCTTTGTGGTCAAGAGTCTTGTCTAAGTTTCATTCAAAGTAAGAAGCATGCACTAGGCTCATTTCTTTCAGAATGAGGAGTCTTTCTCCTACGATCCTCTATTCTTGATGACACAAGTATATTGTCTGACATTTACTACGGATTCAAAACAGGTTCCACTGAGATTTGAACTCAGATCACTGGATTCAGAGTCCAGAGTGCTAACCATTACACCATGGAACCACTACTTGAGGTTTGGTAGATATTTCTGTGATATGCCATCAGCATGTATTTTATCTTTGCCGGGACAAGGAAGAGAAAGGCATACAACAAAACCAATGACAAAGAAGCTTACAAGACAAAGTGAATGCTTCAAGCTAATTTTCTTTTTTTTATTAAACTCTGTCAAAAACAAAGCATCTTGGGAAGGGTAAGGAAGACTTATTACAAACAAATTCAAGCATCGAACCAGTGAAAAAGATATGTTGTCAGAAGAGGGATTCGAACCCACGCCTCCAGTGGAGACTGCGACCTGAACGCAGCGCCTTAGACCACTCGGCCATCCTGACTTTAAAAGTGAATGAATCTGTGGAAACCATAGTAGATCATAGATCTTAGTCAAAAGTCTTGTTTCCAATTCTAATACAAGACAGAAAGTAAAGTCTGCATTCATCATCCAATCCCAAAGTGTTCCACTTCATGTCAATACTAATTCTTTGTGGTCAAGAGTCTTGTCTCAGTTTCATTCAAGTAAGAAGCATGCACTAGGCTCATTTCTTTCAGAATGAGGAGTCTTTCTCCTACGATCCTCTATTCTTGATGACACAAGTATATTGTCTGACATTTACTATGGATTCAAAACAGGTTCCACTGAGATTTGAACTCAGATCACTGGATTCAGAGTCCAGAGTGCTAACCATTACACCATGGAACCACTACTTGAGGTTTGGTAGATATTTCTGTGATATGCCATCAGCATGTATTTTATCTTTGCCGGGACAAGGAAGAGGAAGGCATACAACAAAACCAATGACAAAGAAGCTTACAAGACAAAGTGAATGCTTCGAGCTAATTTTTTTTTTTATTAAACTCTGTAGAATAACAAAGGATCTGGGGAAGGGTAAGGAAGACTTATTACAAACAAATTCAAGCATCGAACCAGTGAAAAAGACAATTTGTCAGAAGTGGGATTCGAACCCACGCCTCCAGTGGAGACTGCGACCTGAACGCAGCGCCTTAGACCGCTCGGCCAGCCGGACTTTGAAATTGAATGAATCTGTGGAAACCATAGTAGATTATAGATCTTAGAGAAAAGTCTTGTTTCCAATTCTAATACAAGACAGAAAGTAAAGTCTGCATTCATCATTCAATCCCAAAGTGTTCCACTTCATGTCAATACTAATTCTTTGTGGTCAAGAGTCTTGTCTCAGTTTCATTCAAAGTAAGAAGCATGCACTAGGCTCATTTCTTTCAGAATGAGGAGTCTTTCTCCTACAATCCTCTATTCTTGATGACACGAGTACATTGTCTGCCATTTAATATGGATTCAAAACAGGTTCTACTGAGATTTGAACTCAGATCACTGGATTCAGAGTCCAGAGTGCTAACCATTACACCATGGAACCACTACTTGAGGTTTGGTAGATATTTCTGTGATATGCCATCAGCATGTATTTTATCTTTGCCGGGACAAGGAAGAGAAAGGCATACAACAAAACCAATGACAAAGAAGCTTACAAGACAAAGTGAATGCTTCAAGCTAATTTTTTTTTTATTAAACTCTGTCAAAAACAAAGCATCTTGGGAAGGGTAAGGAAGACTTATTACAAACAAATTCAAGCATCGAACCAGTGAAAAAGATAAGTTGTCAGGAGTGGGATTCGAACCCACGCCTCCAGTGGAGACTGCGACCTGAACGCAGCGCCTTAGACCGCTCGGCCATCCTGAATTTGAATTTGAATAAATCTGTGGAAACCATAGTAGATCATAGATCTTAGTCAAACGTCTTGTTTCCAATTCTAATACAAGACAGAAAGTAAAATCTGCATTCATCATCCAATCCCAAAGTGTTCCACTTCATGTCAATACTAATTCTTTCTGGTCAAGAGTCTTGTCTCAGTTTCATTCAAAGTAAGAAGCATGCACTAGGCTCATTTCTTTCAGAATGAGGAGTCTTTCTCCAACGATCCTCTTTTCTTGATGACACGATTACATTGTCTGACATTTACTATGGATTCAAAACAGGTTCCACTGAGATTTTAACTCAGATCACTGGATTCAGAGTCCAGAGTGCTAACCATTACACCATGGAAACACTACATGAGGTTTGGTAGATATTTCTGTGATATGCCATCAGCATGTATTTTATCTTTGCCGGGACAAGGAAGAGGAAGGCATACAACAAAACCAATGACAAAGAAGCTTACAAGACAAAGTGAATGCTTCGAGCTAATTTTTTTTTTTATTAAACTCTGTCAAAAACAAAGCATCTTGGGAGGGTAAGGAAGACTTATTACAAACAAATTCAAGCATCGAACCAGTGAAAAAGATAAGTTGTCAGAAGTGGGATTCGAACCCACGCCTCCAGTGGAGACTGCGACCTGAACGCAGCGCCTTAGACCGCTCGGCCATCCTGACTTTGAAAGTGAATGAATCTGTGGAAACCATAGTAGATCATAGATCTTAGTCAAAAGTCTTGTTTCCAATTCTAATACAAGACAGAAAGTAAAGTCTGCATTCATCATGAAAATCCCAAAGTGTTCCACTTCATGTCAATACTAATTCTTTGTGGTCAAGAGTCTTGTCTCAGTTTCATTCAAAGTAAGAAGCATGCACTAGGCTCATTTCTTTCAGAATGAGGAGTCTTTCTCCTACGATCCTCTATTCTTGATGACACAAGTACATTGTCTGACATTTACTATGGATTCAAAACAGGTTCCGCTGAGATTTGAACTCAGATCACTGGATTCAGAGTCCAGAGTGCTAACCATTACACCATGGAACCACTACTTGAGGTTTGGTAGATATTTCTGTGATATGCCATAAGCATGTATTTTATCTTTGCCGGGACAAGGAAGAGGAAGGCATACAACAAAACCAATGACAAAGAAGCTTACAAGACAAAGTGAATGCTTCAAGCTAATTTTTTTTTTATTAAACTGTGTCAAAAACAAAGCATCTTGGGAATGTTAAGTAAGACTTATTACAAACAAAAAGTAAGACTTATTACAAACAAATTCAAGCATCGAACCAGTGAAAAAGATAACTTGTCAGAAGAGGGATTCGAACCCACGCCTCCAGTGGAGACTGCGACCTGAACGCAGCGCCTTAGACCGCTCGGCCATCCTGACTTTGAAAGTGAATGAATCTGTGGAAACCATAGTAGATCATAGATCTTAGTCAAAAGTCTTGTTTCCAATTCTAATACAAGACAGAAAGTAAAGTCTGCATTCATCATCCAATCCCAAAGTCTTCCACTTCATGTCAATACTAATTCTTTGTGGTCAAGAGTCTTGTCTCAGTTTCATTCAAAGTAAGAAGCATGCACTAGGCTCATTTCTTTCAGAATGAGGAGTCTTTCTCCTACGATCCTCTATTCTTGATGACACAAGTACATTGTCTGACATTTACTATGGATTCAAAACAGGTTCCACTGAGATTTGAACTCAGATCACTGGATTCAGAGTCCAGAGTGCTAACCATTACACCATGGAACCACTACTTGAGGTTTGGTAGATATTTCTGTGATATGCCATCAGCATGTATTTTATCTTTGCCGGGACAAGGAAGAGGAAGGCATACAACAAAACCAATGACAAAGAAGCTTACAAGACAAAGTGAATGCTTCAAGCTAATTTTTTTTTATTAAACTCTGTCAAAAACAAAGCATCTTGGGAAAGGTAAGGAAGACTTATTACAAACAAATTCAAGCATCGAACCAGTGAAAAAGATAAGTTGTCAGAAGTGGGATTCGAACCCACGCCTCCAGTGGAGACTGCGACCTGAACGCAGCGCCTTAGACCGCTCGGCCATCCTGACTTTGAAAGTGAATGAATCTGTGGAAACCATAGTAGATCATAGATCTTAGTCAAAAGTCTTGTTTCCAATTCTAATACAAGACAGAAAGTAAAGTCTGCATTCATCATGAAAATCCCAAAGTGTTCCACTTCATGTCAATACTAATTCTTTCTGGTCAAGAGTCTTGTCTCAGTTTCATTCAAAGTAAGAAGCATGCACTAGGCTCATTTCTTTCAGAATGAGGAGTCTTTCTCCTACGATCCTCTTTTCTTGATGACACGATTACATTGTCTGACATTTACTATGGATTCAAAACAGGTTCCACTGAGATTTGAACTCAGATCACTGGATTCAGAGTCCAGAGTGCTAACCATTACACCATGGAACCACTACATGAGGTTTGGTAGATATTTCTGTGATATGCCATCAGCATGTATTTTATCTTTGCCGGGACAAGGAAGAGGAAGGCATACAACAAAACCAATGACAAAGAAGCTTACAAGACAAAGTGAATGCTTCAAGCTAATTAATTTTTTTATTAAACTCTGTCAAAAACAAAGCATCTTGGGAAGGGTAAGGAAGACTTATTACAAACAAATTCAAGCATCGAACCAGTGAAAAAGATAAGTTGTCAGAAGTGGGATTCGAACCCACGCCTCCAGTGGAGACTGCGACCTGAACGCATCGCCTTAGACCACTCGGCCATCCTTACTTTGAAATTGAATGAATCTGTGGAAACCATAGTAGATCATAGATCTTAGTCAAAAGTCTTGTTTCCAATTCTAATACAAGACAGAAAGTAAAGTCTGCATTCATCATCCAATCCCAAAGTGTTCCACTTCATGTCAATACTAATTCTTTCTGGTCAAGAGTCTTGTCTCAGTTTCATTCAAAGTAAGAAGCATGCACTAGGCTCATTTCTTTCAGAATGAGGAGTCTTTCTCCTACGATCCTCTTTTCTTGATGACACGAGTACATTGTCTGACATTTACTATGGATTCAAAACAGGTTCCACTGAGATTTGAACTCAGATCACTGGATTCAGAGTCCAGAGTGCTAACCATTACACCATGGAACCACTACATGAGGTTTGGTAGATATTTCTGTGATATGCCATCAGCATGTATTTTATCTTTGCCGGGACAAGGAAGAGGAAGGCATACAACAAAACCAATGACAAAGAAGCTTACAAGACAAAGTGAATGCTTCGAGCTAATTTTTTTTATTAAACTCTGTCAAAAACAAAGCATCTTGGGAAGGGTAAGGAAGACTTATTACAAACAAATTCAAGCATCGAACCATTGAAAAAGACAATTTGTCAGAAGTGGGATTCGAACACACGCCTCCAGTGGAGACTGTGACCTGAAAGCAGCGCCTTAGACCGCTCGGCCATCCTGACTTTGAAATTGAGTGAATCTGTGGAAACCATAGTAGATTATAGATCTTAGAGAAAAGTATTGTTTCCAATTCTAATACAAGACAGAAAGTAAAGTCTGAATTCATCATCCAATCCCAAAGTGTTCCACTTCATGTCAATACTAATTCTTTGTGGTCAAGAGTCTTGTCTCAGTTTCATTCAAAGTAAGAAGCATGCACTAGGCTCATTTCTTTCAGAATGAGGAGTCTTTCTCCTACAATCCTCTATTCTTGATGACACGAGTACATTGTCTGCCATTTAATATGGATTCAAAACAGGTTCTACTGAGATTTGAACTCAGATCACTGGATTCAGAGTCCAGAGTGCTAACCATTACACCATGGAACCACTACTTGAGGTTTGGTAGATATTTCTGTGATATGCCATCAGCATGTATTTTATCTTTGCCGGGACAAGGAAGAAAGGCATACAACAAAACCAATGACAAAGAAGCTTACAAGACAAAGTGAATGCTTCAAGCTAATTTTTTTTTTTATTAAACTCTGTCAAAAACAAAGCATCTTGGGAAGGGTAAGGAAGACTTATTACAAACAAATTCAAGCATCGAACCAGTGAAAAAGATAAGTTGTCAGAAGTGGGATTCGAACCCACGCCTCCAGTGGAGACTGCGACCTGAACGCAGCGCCTTAGACCGCTCGGCCATCCTGAATTTGAATTTGAATAAATCTGTGGAAACCATAGTAGATCATAGATCTTAGTCAAAAGTCTTGTTTCCAATTCTAATACAAGACAGAAAGTAAAATCTGCATTCATCATCCAATCCCAAAGTGTTCCACTTCATGTCAATACTAATTCTTTCTGGTCAAGAGTCTTGTCTCAAAAGATAACTTGTCAGAAGAGGGATTCGAACCCACGCCTCCAGTGGAGACTGCGACCTGAACGCAGCGCCTTAGACCGCTCGGCCATCCTGACTTTGAAAGTGAATGAATCTGTGGAAACCATAGTAGATCATAGATCTTAGTCAAAAGTCTTGTTTCCAATTCTAATACAAGACAGAAAGTAAAGTCTGCATTCATCATCCAATCCCAAAGTCTTCCACTTCATGTCAATACTAATTCTTTGTGGTCAAGAGTCTTGTCTCAGTTTCATTCAAAGTAAGAAGCATGCACTAGGCTCATTTCTTTCAGAATGAGGAGTCTTTCTCCTACGATCCTCTATTCTTGATGACACAAGTACATTGTCTGACATTTACTATGGATTCAAAACAGGTTCCACTGAGATTTGAACTCAGATCACTGGATTCAGAGTCCAGAGTGCTAACCATTACACCATGGAACCACTACTTGAGGTTTGGTAGATATTTCTGTGATATGCCATCAGCATGTATTTTATCTTTGCCGGGACAAGGAAGAGGAAGGCATACAACAAAACCAATGACAAAGAAGCTTACAAGACAAAGTGAATGCTTCAAGCTAATTTTTTTTTATTAAACTCTGTCAAAAACAAAGCATCTTGGGAAAGGTAAGGAAGACTTATTACAAACAAATTCAAGCATCGAACCAGTGAAAAAGATAAGTTGTCAGAAGTGGGATTCGAACCCACGCCTCCAGTGGAGACTGCGACCTGAACGCAGCGCCTTAGACCGCTCGGCCATCCTGACTTTGAATTTGAATGAATCTGTGGAAACCATAGTAGATCATAGATCTTAGTCAAAAGTCTTGTTTCCAATTCTAATACAAGACAGAAAGTAAAATCTGCATTCATCATCCAATCCCAAAGTGTTCCACTTCATGTCAATACTAATTCTTTCTGGTCAAGAGTCTTGTCTCAGTTTCATTCAAAGTAAGAAGCATGCACTAGGCTCATTTCTTTCAGAATGAGGAGTCTTTCTCCAACGATCCTCTTTTCTTGATGACACGATTACATTGTCTGACATTTACTATGGATTCAAAACAGGTTCAAATGAGATTTTAACTCAGATCACTGGATTCAGAGTCCAGAGTGCTAACCATTACACCATGGAAACACTACATGAGGTTTGGTAGATATTTCTGTGATATGCCATCAGCATGTATTTTATCTTTGCCGGGACAAGGAAGAGGAAGGCATACAACAAAACCAATGACAAAGAAGCTTACAAGACAAAGTGAATGCTTCAAGCTAATTAATTTTTTTATTAAACTCTGTCAAAAACAAAGCATCTTGGGAGGTAAGGAAGACTTTTTACAAACAAATTCAAGCATCGAACCAGTGAAAAAGATAAGTTGTCAGAAGTGGGATTCGAACACACGCCTCCAGTGGAGACTGCGACCTGAACGCAGCGCCTTAGACCGCTCGGCCATCCTGACTTTGAAAGTGAATGAATCTGTGGAAACCATAGTAGATCATAGATCTTAGTCAAAAGTCTTGTTTCCAATTCTAATACAAGACAGAAAGTAAAGTCTGCATTCATCATGAAAATCCCAAAGTGTTCCACTTCATGTCAATACTAATTCTTTGTGGTCAAGAGTCTTGTCTCAGTTTCATTCAAAGTAAGAAGCATGCACTAGGCTCATTTCTTTCAGAATGAGGAGTCTTTCTCCTACGATCCTCTATTCTTGATGACACAAGTACATTGTCTGACATTTACTATGGATTCAAAACAGGTTCCACTGAGATTTGAACTCAGATCACTGGATTCAGAGTCCAGAGTGCTAACCATTACACCATGGAACCACTACTTGAGGTTTGGTAGATATTTCTGTGATATGCCATAAGCATGTATTTTATCTTTGCCGGGACAAGGAAGAGGAAGGCATACAACAAAACCAATGACAAAGAAGCTTACAAGACAAAGTGAATGCTTCAAGCTAATTTTTTGTATTAAACTGTGTCAAAACAAAGCATCTTGGGAATGTTAAGTAAGACTTATTACAAACAAAAAGTAAGACTTATTACAAACAAATTCAAGCATCGAACCAGTGAAAAAGATAACTTGTCAGAAGAGGGATTCGAACCCACGCCTCCAGTGGAGACTGCGACCTGAACGCAGCGCCTTAGACCGCTCGGCCATCCTGACTTTGAAAGTGAATGAATCTGTGGAAACCATAGTAGATCATAGATCTTAGTCAAAAGTCTTGTTTCCAATTCTAATACAAGACAGAAAGTAAAGTCTGCATTCATCATCCAATCCCAAAGTCTTCCACTTCATGTCAATACTAATTCTTTGTGGTCAAGAGTCTTGTCTCAGTTTCATTCAAAGTAAGAAGCATGCACTAGGCTCATTTCTTTCAGAATGAGGAGTCTTTCTCCTACGATCCTCTATTCTTGATGACACAAGTACATTGTCTGACATTTACTATGGATTCAAAACAGGTTCCACTGAGATTTGAACTCAGATCACTGGATTCAGAGTCCAGAGTGCTAACCATTACACCATGGAACCACTACTTGAGGTTTGGTAGATATTTCTGTGATATGCCATCAGCATGTATTTTATCTTTGCCGGGACAAGGAAGAGGAAGGCATACAACAAAACCAATGACAAAGAAGCTTACAAGACAAAGTGAATGCTTCAAGCTAATTTTTTTTTATTAAACTCTGTCAAAAACAAAGCATCTTGGGAAAGGTAAGGAAGACTTATTACAAACAAATTCAAGCATCGAACCAGTGAAAAAGATAAGTTGTCAGAAGTGGGATTCGAACCCACGCCTCCAGTGGAGACTGCGACCTGAACGCAGCGCCTTAGACCGCTCGGCCATCCTGACTTTGAAAGTGAATGAATCTGTGGAAACCATAGTAGATCATAGATCTTAGTCAAAAGTCTTGTTTCCAATTCTAATACAAGACAGAAAGTAAAGTCTGCATTCATCATCCAATCCCAAAGTGTTCCACTTCATGTCAATACTAATTATTTCTGGTCAAGAGTCTTGTCTCAGTTTCATTCAAAGTAAGAAGCATGCACTAGGCTCATTTCTTTCAGAATGAGGAGTCTTTCTCCTACGATCCTCTTTTCTTGATGACCCGAGTACATTGTCTGACATTTACTATGGATTCAAAACAGGTTCCACTGAGATTTGAACTCAGATCACTGGATTCAGAGTCCAGAGTGCTAACCATTACACCATGGAACCACTACATGAGGTTTGGTAGATATTTCTGTGATATGCCATCAGCATGTATTTTATCTTTGCCGGGACAAGGAAGAGGAAGGCATACAACAAAACCAATGACAAAGAAGCTTACAAGACAAAGTGAATGCTTCAAGCTAATTAATTTTTTTTATTAAACTCTGTCAAAAACAAAGCATCTTGGGAAGGGTAAGGAAGACTTATTACAAACAAATTCAAGCATCGAACCAGTGAAAAAGATAAGTTGTCAGAAGAGGGATTCGAACCCACGCCTCCAGTGGACACTGCAACCTGAACGCAGCGCCTTAGACCGCTCGGCCATCCTGACATTCAAAGTGAATGAATCTGTGGAAACCATAGTAGATCATAGATCTTAGTCAAAAGTCTTGTTTCCAATTCTAATACAAGACAGAAAGTAAAGTCTGCATTCATCATCCAATCCCAAAGTGTTCCACTTCATGTCAATACTAATTCTTTCTGGTCAAGAGTCTTTTCTCAGTTTCATTCAAAGTAAGAAGCATGCACTAGGCTCATTTCTTTCAGAATGAGGAGTCTTTCTCCTACGATCCTCTATTCTTGATGACACGAGTACATTGTCTGACATTTACTATGGATTCAAAACAGGTTCCACTGAGATTTGAACTCAGATCACTGGATTCAGAGTCCAGAGTGCTAACCATTACACCATAGAAACACTCCATGAGGTTTGGTAGATATTTCTGTGATATGCCATCAGCATGTATTTTATCTTTGCCGGGACAAGGAAGAGGAAGGCATACAACAAAACCAATGACAAAGNACGTTCCAAGACAAAGTGAAAGCTTCAAGCTAATTAATTTTTTTATTAAACTCTGTCAAAAACAAAGTATCTTGGGAAGGGTAAGGAAGACTTATTACAAACAAATTCAAGCATCGAACCAGTGAAAGACATAAGTTGTCAGAAGTGGGATTCGAACCCACGCCTCCAGTGCGACCTGAACGCAGCGCCTTAGACCGCTCGGCCATCCTGACTTGGAAAGTGAATGAATCTGTGGAAACCATAGTAGATCATAGATCTTAGTCAAAAGTCTTGTTTCCAATTCTAATACAAGACAGAAAGTAAAGTCTGCATTCATCATCCAATCCCAAAGTGTTCCACTTCATGTCAATACTAATTCTTTGTGGTCAAGAGTCTTGTCTCAGTTTCATTCAAAGTAAGAAGCATGCACTAGGCTCATTTCTTTCAGAATGAGGAGTCTTTCTCCTACGATCCTCTTTTCTTGATGACACGAGTACATTGTCTGACATTTACTATGGATTCAAAACAGGTTCCACTGAGATTTGAACTCAGATCACTGGATTCAGAGTCCAGAGTGCTAACCATTACACCATGGAACCACTACATGAGGTTTGGTAGATATTTCTGTGATATGCCATCAGCATGTATTTTATCTTTGCTGGGACAAGGAAGAGGAAGGCATACAACAAAACCAATGACAAAGAAGCTTACAAGACAAAGTGAATGCTTCAAGCTAATTAATTTTTTTTATTAAACTCTGTCAAAAACAAAGCATCTTGGGAAGGGTAAGGAAGACTTATTACAAACAAATTCAAGCATCGAACCATTGAAAAAGACAATTTGTCAGAAGTGGGATTCGAACACACGCCTCCAGTGGAGACTGTGACCTGAAAGCAGCGCCTTAGACCGCTCGGCCATCCTGACTTTGAAATTGAGTGAATCTGTGGAAACCATAGTAGATTATATATCTTAGAGAAAAGTATTGTTTCCAATTCTAATACAAGACAGAAAGTAAAGTCTGAATTCATCATCCAATCCCAAAGTGTTCCACTTCATGTCAATACTAATTCTTTGTGGTCAAGAGTCTTGTCTCAGTTTCATTCAAAGTAAGAAGCATGCACTAGGCTCATTTCTTTCAGAATGAGGAGTCTTTCTCCTACGATCCTCTATTCTTGATGACACGAGTACATTGTCTGACATTTACTATGGATTCAAAACAGGTTCCACTGAGATTTGAACTCAGATCACTAGATTCAGAGTCCAGAGTGCTAACCATTACACCATGCAACCACTACATGAGGTTTGGTAGATATTTCTGTGATATGCCATCAGCATGTATTTTATCTTTGCCGGGACAAGGAAGAGGAAGGCATACAACAAAACCAATGACAAAGAAGCTTACAAGACAAAGTGAATGCTTCAAGCTAATTAATTTTTTTTATTAAACTCTGTCAAAAACAAAGCATCTTGGGAAGGGTAAGGAAGACTTATTACAAACAAATTCAAGCATCGAACCAGTGAAAAAGATAAGTTGTCAGAAGAGGGATTCGAACCCACGCCTCCAGTGGACACTGCGACCTGAACGCAGCGCCTTAGACCGCTCGGCCATCCTGACATTCAAAGTGAATGAATCTGTGGAAACCATAGTAGATCATAGATCTTAGTCAAAAGTCTTGTTTCCAATTCTAATACAAGACAGAAAGTAAAGTCTGCATTCATCATCCAATCCCAAAGTGTTCCACTTCATGTCAATACTAATTCTTTCTGGTCAAGAGTCTTTTCTCAGTTTCATTCAAAGTAAGAAGCATGCACTAGGCTCATTTCTTTCAGAATGAGGAGTCTTTCTCCTACGATCCTCTATTCTTGATGACAATGACACGAGTACATTGTCTGACATTTACTATGGATTCAAAACAGGTTCCACTGAGATTTGAACTCAGATCACTGGATTCAGAGTCCAGAGTGCTAACCATTACACCATAGAAACACTCCATGAGGTTTGGTAGATATTTCTGTGATATGCCATCAGCATGTATTTTATCTTTGCCGGGACAAGGAAGAGGAAGGCATACAACAAAACCAATGACAAAGAAGCTTACAAGACAAAGTGAATGCTTCAAGCTAATTAATTTTTTATTAAACTCTGTCAAAAAACAAAGTATCTTGGGAAGGGTAAGGAAGACTTATTACAAACAAATTCAAGCATCGAACCAGTGAAAAAGATAAGTTGTCAGAAGTGGGATTCGAACCCACGCCTCCAGTCGAGACTGCGACCTGAACTCAGCGCCTTAGACCGCTCGGCCATCCTGACTTGAAAAGTGAATGAATCTGTGGAAACCATAGTAGATCATAGATCTTAGTCAAAAGTCTTGTTTCCAATTCTAATACAAGACAGAAAGTAAAGTCTGCATTCATCATCCAATCCCAAAGTGTTCCACTTCATGTCAATACTAATTCTTTCTGGTCAAGAGTCTTGTCTCAGTTTCATTCAAAGTAAGAAGCATGCACTAGGCTCATTTCTTTCAGAATGAGGAGTCTTTCTCCTACGATCCTCTATTCTTGATGGCACAAGTACATTGTCTGACATTTACTATGGATTCAAAACAGGTTCCACTGAGATTTGAACTCAGATCACTGGATTCAGAGTCCAGAGTGCTAACCATTACACCATAGAACCACTACATGAGGTTTGGTAG
The DNA here is from genome assembly GCA_036178185.1 of Liparis tanakae. Taxonomy (NCBI): domain Eukaryota; kingdom Metazoa; phylum Chordata; class Actinopteri; order Perciformes; family Liparidae; genus Liparis; species Liparis tanakae. The sequence goes on along the minus strand of CM070094.1, from coordinate 6,192,603 downwards.
ATATTTCTGTGATATGCCATCAGCATGTATTTTATCTTTGCTGGGACAAGGAAGAGGAAGGCATACAACAAAACCAATGACAAAGAAGCTTACAAGACAAAGTGAATGCTTCAAGCTAATTTTTTTATTAAACTCTGTCAAAAACAAAGTATCTTGGGAAGGGTAAGGAAGACTTATTACAAACAAATTCAAGCATCGAACCAGTGAAAAAGATAAGTTGTCAGAAGGGATTCGAACCCACGCCTCCAGTGGAGACTGCGACCTGAACTGCGCCTTAGACCGCTCGGCCATCCTGACTTTGAAAGTGAATGAATCTGTGGAAACCATAGTAGATCATAGATCTTAGTCAAAAGTCTTGTTTCCAATTCTAATACAAGACAGAAAGTAAAGTCTGCATTCATCATCCAATCCCAAAGTGTTCCACTTCATGTCAATACTAATTCTTTCTGGTCAAGAGTCTTGTCTCAGTTTCATTCAAAGTAAGAAGCATGCACTAGGCTCATTTCTTTCAGAATGAGGAGTCTTTCTCCTACGATCCTCTATTCTTGATGACACGAGTACATTGTCTGACATTTACTATGGATTCAAAACAGGTTCCACTGAGATTTGAACTCAGATCACTGGATTCAGAGTCCAGAGTGCTAACCATTACACCATGCAACCACTACATGAGGTTTGGATAGATATTTCTGTGATATGCCATCAGCATGTATTTTATCTTTGCGGGACAAGGAAGAGGAAGGCATACAACAAAACCAATGACAAAGAAGCTTACAAGACAAAGTGAATGCTTCAAGCTAATTAATTTTTTATTAAACTCTGTCAAAAACAAAGTATCTTGGGAAGGGTAAGGAAGACTTATTACAAACAAATTCAAGCATCGAACCAGTGAAAAAGATAAGTTGTCAGAAGTGGGATTCGACCACGCCTCCAGTGCGACCTGAACGCAGCGCCTTAGACCGCTCGGCCATCCTGACTTTGAAAGTGAATGAATCTGTGGAAACCATAGTAGATCATAGATCTTAGTCAAAAGTCTTGTTTCCAATTCTAATACAAGACAGAAAGTAAAGTCTGCATTCATCATCCAATCCCAAAGTGTTCCACTTCATGTCAATACTAATTCTTTCTGGTCAAGAGTCTTGTCTCAGTTTCATTCAAAGTAAGAAGCATGCACTAGGCTCATTTCTTTCAGAATGAGGAGTCTTTCTCCTACGATCCTCTATTCTTGATGACACGAGTACATTGTCTGACATTTACTATGGATTCAAAACAGGTTCCACTGAGATTTGAACTCAGATCACTGGATTCAGAGTCCAGAGTGCTAACCATTACACCATGGAACCACTACATGAGGTTTGGTAGATATTTCTGTGATATGCCATCAGCATGTATTTTATCTTTGCGGGACAAGGAAGAGGAAGGCATACAACAAAACCAATGACAAAGAAGCTTACAAGACAAAGTGAATGCTTCAAGCTAATTATTTTTTTTATTAAACTCTGTCAAAAACAAAGTATCTTGGGAAGGGTAAGGAAGACTTATTACAAACAAATTCAAGCATCGAACCAGTGAAAAAGATAAGTTGTCAGAAGGGATTCGAACCCACGCCTCCAGTCGACCTGCGACCTGAACGCAGCGCCTTAGACCTCGGCCATCCTGACTTGAAAAGTGAATGAATCTGTGGAAACCATAGTAGATCATAGATCTTAGTCAAAAGTCTTGTTTCCAATTCTAATACAAGACAGAAAGTAAAGTCTGCATTCATCATCCAATCCCAAAGTGTTCCACTTCATGTCAATACTAATTCTTTCTGGTCAAGAGTCTTGTCTCAGTTTCATTCAAAGTAAGAAGCATGCACTAGGCTCATTTCTTTCAGAATGAGGAGTCTTTCTCCTACGATCCTCTATTCTTGATGACACGAGTACATTGTCTGACATTTACTATGGATTCAAAACAGGTTCCACTGAGATTTGAACTCAGATCACTGGATTCAGAGTCCAGAGTGCTAACCATTACACCATGGAACCACTACATGAGGTTTGGTAGATATTTCTGTGATATGCCATCAGCATGTATTTTATCTTGGCGGGACAAGGAAGAGGAAGGCATACAACAAAACCAATGACAAAGAAGCTTACAAGACAAAGTGAATGCTTCAAGCTAATTAATTTTTTTATTAAACTCTGTCAAAAACAAAGCATCTTGGGAAGGGTAAGGAAGACTTATTACAAACAAATTCAAGCATCGAACCAGTGAAAAAGATAAGTTGTCAGAAGTGGGATTCGAACCCACGCCTCCAGTCGAGACTGCGACCTGAACGCAGCGCCTTAGACCGCGTCGGCCATCCTGACTTTGAAAGTGAATGAATCTGTGGAAACCATAGTAGATCATAGATCTTAGTCAAAAGTCTTGTTTCCAATTCTAATACAAGACAGAAAGTAAAGTCTGCATTCATCATCCAATCCCAAAGTGTTCCACTTCATGTCAATACTAATTCTTTCTGGTCAAGAGTCTTGTCTCAGTTTCATTCAAAGTAAGAAGCATGCACTAGGCTCATTTCTTTCAGAATGAGGAGTCTTTCTCCTACGATCCTCTATTCTTGATGACACGAGTACATTGTCTGACATTTACTATGGATTCAAAACAGGTTCCACTGAGATTTGAACTCAGATCACTGGATTCAGAGTCCAGAGTGCTAACCATTACACCATGGAACCACTACATGAGGTTTGGTAGATATTTCTGTGATATGCCATCAGCATGTATTTTATCTTTGCCGGGACAAGGAAGAGGAAGGCATACAACAAAACCAATGACAAAGAAGCTTACAAGACAAAGTGAATGCTTCAAGCTAATTAATTTTTTTATTAAACTCTGTCAAAAACAAAGTATCTTGGGAAGGGTAAGGAAGACTTATTACAAACAAATTCAAGCATCGAACCAGTGAAAAAGATAAGTTGTCAGAAGTGGGATTCGAACCCGCCTCCAGTCGAGACTGCGACCTGAACGCAGCGCCTTAGACCGCTCGGCCATCCTGACTTTGAAAGTGAATGAATCTGTGGAAACCATAGTAGATCATAGATCTTAGTCAAAAGTCTTGTTTCCAATTCTAATACAAGACAGAAAGTAAAGTCTGCATTCATCATCCAATCCCAAAGTGTTCCACTTCATGTCAATACTAATTCTTTCTGGTCAAGAGTCTTGTCTCAGTTTCATTCAAAGTAAGAAGCATGCACTAGGCTCATTTCTTTCAGAATGAGGAGTCTTTCTCCTACGATCCTCTATTCTTGATGACACGAGTACATTGTCTGACATTTACTATGGATTCAAAACAGGTTCCACTGAGATTTGAACTCAGATCACTGGATTCAGAGTCCAGAGTGCTAACCATTACACCATGGAACCACTACATGAGGTTTGGTAGATATTTCTGTGATATGCCATCAGCATGTATTTTATCTTTGCGGGGACAAGGAAGAGGAAGGCATACAACAAAACCAATGACAAAGAAGCTTACAAGACAAAGTGAATGCTTCAAGCTAATTAATTTTTTTATTAAACTCTGTCAAAAACAAAGTATCTTGGGAAGGGTAAGGAAGACTTATTACAAACAAATTCAAGCATCGAACCAGTGAAAAAGATAAGTTGTCAGAAGTGGGATTCGAACCCACGCCTCCAGTGGAGACTGCGACCTGAACGCAGCGCCTTAGACCGCTCGGCCATCCTGACTTTGAAAGTGAATGAATCTGTGGAAACCATAGTAGATCATAGATCTTAGTCAAAAGTCTTGTTTCCAATTCTAATACAAGACAGAAAGTAAAGTCTGCATTCATCATCCAATCCCAAAGTGTTCCACTTCATGTCAATACTAATTCTTTCTGG